>JAYJKW010000341.1:0-157500 GCA_035084275.1 Hydrolagus colliei | reverse complement strand
CAGAGAGAGAATCTGAACGAGACTGAGACAGAGAGGGACTGAGAGAGGGAGTGAAATACAGTGTGAGAGAGACTGAGGGAGAGAGAGAAGGGGACAGAGAGAGAGAGAGAGAGAGACTGAGGGAGAGAGAGAGAGGGAGAGAAACTGAGAGAGAGAGAGGGAGACTGAGAGAGTGACAGAGAGAGAGAGAGGCTGAGAGAGAGAGAGAGTGAGAGAGAATGAGAGAGACAGAGACTGAGAGACAGAGAGAGAGAGAGACTGAGAGTGAGAGAGAGAGAGAGAACAACTGAGACAGAGAGACAGACAGAGAGACGGACAGAGAGAGAGAGTGAGAGTGAGAGAGGGGGAGTCAGAGAGAGACAGAGACTGAGAGACACAGAGAGAGAGTCTGTGAGAGAGAGAGAGAGAGAGAGAGAGAACAACTGAGGCAGAGGGAGAGACAGAGAGAGACAGAGAGACGGACAGAGAGAGACACACACAGAGAGACACACACAGTGTTATTTGAGGGGACATTGCCACACCGGCTTCTCTGCAGAGGGTTTGTGTTTCTCTCCTGATCAGCCATGTTTCACACCCAGGCTGTTTGTTTATATCTCTGTTTACATGTGGCTTTTCCTCTCTCTCTCTCTCTCTCTCTGAGCCCAGGCAGCGCTCACACTCATGTGTCTCACACACACCCATAGCCTCTGTCACATTCAACTGTGTGATGCACTGTGTGTGTGAGTGTGAGGCGGTATAAGTGTGTGACGGGGTTTGATTGTGAAGGGGTATGAGTGTGAGGGACAGTAAGTCGTGTAAGTGTGTGTGAGGAGGAGCGAGTGTTGGTGTGGGGCATGTGTGCAGGGTGTATGAGTGTGACCGGGTAAGAGTGTGTGACGGGCTGTGATTGTGAAGGGATGTGAGTGTGAGCGGGAGTGAGTGTGAGGGTAGTGTGAGTGTGTGACGTGTGATTGTGGAGGGCTGTGACTGTGAGAGTGGTGTGAGTGTGTGATGGGGTGTGTTTGTGAAGGGTTGTGAGTGTGGGGGGGGGGGTGGGGGGGTGCGTGTGAGGCGGTATGAGTGTGTGATAGAGTGTGATTGTGAAGGGGTATGAGTATGAGGGGGGTGTGAATGTGAGGGACGGTAAGTCGTGTAGTGTAAATGTGTGTGTGAGGAGGAGTGAGTGTGAGGCATGGTGTATGAGTGTGAGGGATTATGAGTGTGTGTGTGACGGGGTGTGATTGTGAAGGGGTGTGAGTGTGATAGGGTGTGTTTGTGAAGGGTTGTGTATGTGAGCAGGTGTGAGTGTGAGGGGTGTGTGAGTGTGTGTGAGCAGGTGTGTGAGTGTGTGAGCAGGTGTGAGGGTGGTGTGAGTGTGTGTGTGAGCAGGTGTGAGTGTGAGGGGTGTGTCAGTGTGAGGGGGTGTGAGTGTCAGTGTGAGCAGGTGTGAGTGTGAGGGTGTGTGTGTGAGCGGGTGTGAGTGTGAGGGGTGTGTCAGTGTGAGGGGTTGTGAGTGTGAGTGTGAGGGGAGGGTTGATGGGGATGGACTGACTGATGGGTTACTGGCCGGGGAGGCTGGTTGGTTGGTGTGAGTTAATGAGGTGGCTGGTGATGGAGACTGACTGACTGACCCTCACGTTGCCCTCTGGTGTGGAGCCTGTAGCTCAGGGGTGACAGCCCTCGCCTGGCGAGCCGCAGACCCGGGTTCCATTCCCGGCCTCACCTCGAGCCGTGTCTCCTCCTCCACCCGCCTGACACTCACAACTGTCTCTCTCTCTCTCTCTCTCTCTCTGTGTGTTTCTCTCAGTCGCTCTCCCACAAAACACACAGTCACTACACTGTGTCCCTCCAACACAGTCACTACACTGTGACCCTCCTAAAAACACAGTCACTAACACGTGACCCCCTAAACACACAGTCACTACACTGTGACCCCCCTAAACACACAGTCACTACACTGTGACCACCCTAAGCACACAGTCACTACACTGTGACCCCCCCCTAAACACACAGTCACTACGCTGTGACGACCCTAAACAACAACAACAACAACAATTTACATTTATATAGCGCCTTTCACGTCGGGAGGACGTCCCAAGGCGCTAAACAAGAGGCGTGTGACCCGAGCTGGGAGGGGAGTGTTTGGGAAGGGCTGAAACACGAAGGGGAGGTAAAAGAGTTCGGGGTGAAACAAAAGGCACGATCGAAGAGGAAAGTCTTCAAATCGGCCTTGAAAGAGGAAAGGGAAGAAGCGAAACGGAGGGATTGAGGGATGGCATTCCATAGGGTGGGAGCGGAGAAGCTGAAGGCCCGGCCTCCGATGGTGTGGCGGTTCGGGCGGGGGGCTTGGAGCAGGCCAAGTCCTGCTGAACGGGGGGTCCGGATGGGCGTGTAGGGGGAGAGTAGATCGGTTAGGTAGGATGGGGCAAGGCCGTGTAAGGCCTTGTAGGTGAGGACGAGGATCTTAAATTCGATCCTCTGAAGGATGGGGAGCCAGTGGAGACGGGCGAGGGTGTGGGTTATGTGATCACGGAGGTGGGTGCGGGATAGTACACGGGCTGCAGAGTTTTGGATGGCCTGCAGCCTATGAATGGAGGAACTGGGGAGGCCGACTAGGAGAGAGTTTCCGTAGTCCAGCCGTGAGGTGATGTATGCGTGCACGAGTGTTTCGGCAGCGCGGGGGGTAAGATAGTTGCGGAGCCTGGCAATGTTGCGCAGATGGAAATAGGCGGTGCCAGTCAAGGCGCGGATGTGGGGGAGGAAGGAAGGTTTTTGATCGAACATGATGCCGAGGTTCCTGATTGGCTTTGTGAGGTGGAGAGTGCAGCCTTGGATGTTGAGGCTGGCAGCGCCCGATGTGCGGAGGCGCTGGCTTGAGCCAATCAGGAGGGCCTCGGTCTTACTCACGTTCAATTGCAAAAAGTTGTCCCTCGTCCACGATTCGATATCGGACAGACATGCTGTCAGAACATCGATCATCTGGGGGTTGAGGGATGAGGCAGAAAGGTACAACTGGGTGTCATCCGCATACATGTGTAAATTTACCCCATGTTTGCGGATAACGTCGCCCCGAGGGAGCGTGTAAAGGGTGAAAAGAAGGGGACCAAGGACAGAGCCCTGAGGGACGCCGTGGGAAACTGTGCGAGGGTTTGATGAAAAGCCATTGGAAGAAACAAAATGTAAACGATGGGTGAAATAAGAGTGGAACCAGTCAAGGACTGTGCCTTGAAGGTTGAGGTGGGAGGAAAGACGTTGAAGGAGGATGGTGTGATCGACTGTGTCGAACGCAGCAGACAGGTCAAGGAGGACGAGGAGGCAGAGGGAGCCCTGGTCACAGGCGGTTAGGATGTCATTTGTGACCTTCACCAGGGCAGTTTCTGTGCTGTGGATAGGGCGGAAACCTGATTGGAGGGGTTCAAAAAGTGAATGAGTTGAAAGGAAAGAGCGGAGCTGGGAAGCAACCACTCTTTCAAGGCCCTTGGATAGAAACGGGAGGTTGGAGATGGGTCTATAACTTGATGGTTGCGACGCATCAAGGGAGGGTTTCTTCAGGATAGGGGTGATGGTGGCTGTTTTAAGGGAGGTAGGGACAGTTCCTGAGGAGAGGGAAAGGTTCATGGTGTCAGAAATGAGTGGGGCTAACAAATGGAGCTGGGTGCGGAGGAGTGGGGTGGGGATGGGGTCCAATGAGCACGTGGTGGGTTTCATGGAGGTGATTGTTTTTGTGATTGAAAGCGGGGTGGTGGGGTTGAAAGTGTGAAATGGGGGGTGAGTAGGGGTTGAGGTAACTGATGAGGGCGCGGAGGTGGAGGAGTGGTGAGGGGAGGAAACCGCAGAACGGATTTTCTCGATTTTAGATTCGAGGAAATCCAGCATCTCCTCACAACGATCGTTTGAGGAGAGGATCTGCGAGGTGAGGCGGGGGGGGGGCGGAGGAGCTGGTTGGTGGTGGCGAATAGGAGGCGGTGGTTGTCCTTCGCTTCCAGGATTATCCTGGAGTAGAAGGCTGATTTGGCGGTGGCTAGGGCGGAGCGGTAATTTTTGATGCGGTGCAGCCAGATTTGCCGGTGGACCGTGAGGCCAGATTTGAGCCAGGTGCGTTCAACTGCTCTCACTTGGCTTTTGAGGGAGCGGAGGTGAGATGTGTACCACGGTGATGATCGGGAATTGGAGACGGTTTTGGAGGTGAGGGGGGCCAGGGTGTCGAGGGTAGTGGAGAGGGTGTTGTGTAGGGCGGTGGAGGCGGAGGATGGTCTGTACAAAAAGAATGCCATTGTGGGAGGAGGTCGGAGGTTTCTAGGGCAGAGATGAAAGTTTGATGGGGAATCTTCTTCCAGGGCCGGTAGAAGATGGTGGTGGGTATTGGAAGTGGGGGGGGGGGGGAGGGATAGAGGTGTTGAAGGAAATGAAAAAATTGTCAGAAATGGCCTTGTCTGTGATGGTGACGCCAGAGACGTTGAGGCCTCGGGTGATCACCAGATCGAGAGGATGGCCGTGAGTGTGGGTGGCATTGTTGATATGAAGGGAGAAGTTGAAAGACGAAAGTAAAGAGGAAAATTCAGAGGAAATGGGGCAGGAGGGGGTGAAATGGAGGTTGAAATCGCCAAGAATAATAAGGCGATCAGAGGAGGCACAAAGGGAAACTAAAAGTGCAGAAAAGTCTGAAATGAAAGTGGGGGAGGGTTTGGGGGGGCGATAAACTAATAGGATTTTGAAAGAACTGTGGGAGGAGTGAGAAAGGGTGAGTTGTTCAAAAGAGGCGAAGGAGCCGGAGGAATAGGGGGATAGGGCGAGGGATGTCCTGGAGATGAGGGCCACGCCACCGCCACGACGGTTGGATCGAGGAGCATGGTGGAATGTGTAGTTGGGTGGTGTGGCTTCAACGAGGGGGAAAGTGTCGCCTGGGGTGACCCAAGTCTCCGTCAGGGCCATGATGTCAACGTTCTCATCAAGGATGAGATCGTTGATGGCCAGGGTCTTGTTGCAGACAGAACGGACATTTTGGAGACCGATGCGGAAAAAGCAGTTGGCCGAGGGGTGTGAGGGGGGGTTGGGATGTTCGGCGGGGAGGGTGGGGATCTGAATAAGGGAGGAGAGGTTGACCCCCCGGGTTTGTGTCCGGTGGGGCTGGCGGGGATGGTGGGGGACAGGGCACTTGGTGTGGCTGCTATTGGACAGCCAACGCCGAGTGCCACGGTGAGCCCGACGAAGGATTCCAAAACTGGAACAGAGGGAAGCGGTGGGAGGGTCGAGCAGGGACAGTAAACGAGGAGGGCGAAGAAAAAGAAGGGTAGAGAAAAAATAACGGAGAGGGGGTTTGGGGGGAGAAGCTTGAATAGGGGGAGGGAAGCTCGGGTCGTGGCGGCAGCCATATTGCGCACGCGGGGGACCAGGAGCGAGGGTCAATGGGGCGGCATCATCCCAAGGGATATGAGGCCGCGGCTGGGGGATGCAGAGGCGTTGCGGTCTGAAGCCTGACTGGGGCTGCAGCCGAGGCTGGGGTTGTGGGTTTTAGGTCCGGTCGACGGGGCTGCGTGTGTCCGGGCTATGGGTCGCCACGTCGAGGCTAGAGCCGGGACCAGGGCCGTGAGTCTCGTGGCTGTGGGTCTTGGAGCTGGGGCTGTGCGTCGCGGGGCTGGTCTTGAAGCCGGGACTGTTTTTCACGAAGCCGTTGGTCGTGGGGCTGATCTTGGAGCCGGTGCAGTGTGTCCCAGAGCCGTTGGTCGTGGGGCTGGTCTTGAGGCCGGGGCAGCGTGTCACGGAGCCGTTGGTCGTGAGGCTTGTCTTGGAGCCAGGGCTGTGTGTTACGAAGCTGGTGCCGGGGGTGTGGGGATGTGGCTGTGTCTGGGTCTGGGGCCGGGGGTCCTGGGACTGTGGCCGGAGCCGGAGCCGGGGCTGTGAATCTCGGGGCTTGGACCAAGTTTGTAGCTGTGGCTGTGGGTCTTGGGGCTGGGGATGGTGCCGGGGCTGCGGGTTGATGGGCTGTGGGTCAGGTCAGGGCGAGCAATATCTGCCATATGCTCTTAATGCACAGAGACAGCTCTAGACCCTTGTGTTCCTCTTGCCGCCATTTTCTGTCTTGGAGGCTTTCTTGTCACTTTGGTTCTGATTCCCGACCATGGCTGCCACGTACCTTTCTGCTCTTTACAAGTTAGCCGCAATCTCGTTAAAAGACAGTACAGACTGTCAACCTTCAAACGTTTTGCCGCGTGTCTGTTTGATCAAACTTGCAGCTGTGTCTCTTATCCGTGTGGCAGTGTTGCTTGGTGCTAATATTGGTTATTGATGTCTAGTCTATTGATCCCGGCCCCAACAGCTGCCCCTCCAGCAACACAATCTGTTACTGATCGTATTTTCCTTCTATTGTTGGCGGGGGAAAACAGGCTTCTGCCTGCTGTTCTTTTACACGGCTTTGTTTCCCACCATTTGAGGATAGCGTGGATCCAGTTTCCATTAATAAGAGTCACGTAACTCTTCAGGAGGTGTTATGGTACGTAGAACAACTGGTAATACAACTGGTGTATATTCACACTGAACACCCCTGTAGACGTTTTCGTGGGTGAGCTGGAGTACCAGTCCGTTTGTTGGCCCGGGTGAAAAGACCGGACTTTGACAAGAGGGCGCTTTTATGTTTGACTTGCTGATGCTCACAGTATTGAGGTTACCTTCAGTGTTATTTTTTATCTTATTGACGTGTCCGATGCTGAAACCTATTCTGTGTGAGCGTGTGTAGTTCCCTTTGTGTCTCTTACGCGTGAGGGGAAACAGAGGTCCCAGTGGTAGTTGTCTTTTCGTACCACGAATCGACTTCCGATCCCATGTTGTGTGAATTGTTCCCCAACTTTAAAGACTGAAATTCAGGTAGGGTCCGGAGCGTCGAGTTCCAGAGACATGTTAATGTGTCCATTCATTTTCGTGACTTAAATTCTGGTAGATTCGTTCTTAATCATTCCGAGGGGCGTTATCATGCAACTCAAAGTTAGTTTGTTTCCTTCCTCTACTGTTATCGTGGTATCAGAATGGGTCATATTGTAATATTGTAATACCAGATTTGGACCCAATATGGGGTATCAGAGAGGGGTGGAGCGTAGGGCTGGCAAAGATAGGAGGGTGACCAATGGCGAGGTAGAAGAGGAGAATATTCACGTGTGCCTTGAAGGAGCCAGGAGAGGGTTTGAGGCAAAGGGACTGTGGGATGGAGTTTCAGAGCATGGGGGCAGAGAGGCTGTAGGCCACCGTGGGGAAGGCTGAGACACTAAGCAGGCTGGAAACTACTGGCCGGAGGAAATAGATGAGTCAATATAAAGATAACAGGTCACAGATGCTGGGAGGAGCAAAGCCGTACAGGAATTTGAAAGCCAGGACATCCTCTGGCGGATTAGGGAGCCAGGTGAGCATGGCATGAAAGGATAGGAGAAGATCCTGTTATGAGAGATGGCACGAGGTGTACATTCACAATGATCCGCAGCTTGCGGTTCAGGTGTTTTTACTGGGTTCCAGCTGGGGTCGAACAGGCAACTGAACACAGTCACAGGCAGAAAGCCGACACAGGAGAACGTCAGATTTTCATAGCGCCTCAAACAACAAGGTCTCCAAGCTATTCACAAGCAGTTATTGTCACGTTCAGTGACTTTCTGTCGGCAAACGGAAAGTCCTGTGGTCTAGTGGTCTTTCATAGTCAGAGGACCCAGGTTCGATTCCTCTCCTTCCCTATGTTTACTGAGCAATAAAAGCGGCATCAACTGTGACCAGCATCTCTCTAGGCTGATGGACGTCCCAAGGCACTGGATCAGTAAGATCCCAGTTAGTAGATGATGGTAGATTACTTTTCCCAGGAAATCCTATCTCTAATCCTTTTTCCGGGGGTTGCGTGTGGTTATATACCCAGACATTCACTCTATAAGTGCCTGCATATATAGTTAGTGGGGTTTGTGACTAACCTTTCACCCTCAAGCCCGGAAGGCGGTGGGGGATTGGTCCGGGGCTCGCGCATGTGAGGGTTGGTTTGGCGCCACAGTTTATAACACGCCCTTCTGCCCACTTCACCTGGTTGGGCGGGTTCACTCCCATTTGGGTGCTTTTTATTCTTAGAATAATAAAATAATACTAATGCTTACCTTTATATAGCGCTTTCCCATGTCTTATTGACGTATAAATGTGCTTCACAAAATACAACAACAAACCCGGCTTGGGACCAGAGCAGAGGGGGAGGGTTCATGGTTGGGGGAAGGAATGTAGGAAAATTGACTGTATATTTGTGGGTGAAACATGGCAGCCAAACTCAACATAACTGTATTACCACAAACAGTCATGGAAGTGGGTTCAGGGGAGAAAGGGGGAGAAGACGGCAATGGGGGATAAGGAGGTAAAGGTGGGGAAGGCTAAAGTCAGGGAGGAAGATGGGGAAGAAAGCAGGAGGAAGGATGAGAGGGATGGAAAGGTGAGTGGGGGGCAAAATCAGGGAGAAAGGAGGGAAGAGGTAAAAAGGAGAGAAGAGGAAAGGTGGGGAGAGAAAGAGGAGAAAGGGAGTGAGGGAAGAAGAAGAGGAGTGGGGGGCCAATTCCAGGGAGCAAGTGGATGGAGGAATCATGCAACAGCAATAGACAACAAAATCAACGATATTAATAAAAAAAAGTACAAAATAAACAACCAACAACCTCAGTGTTGCTCACCGCCTGCTTGGACCATTTTAAAATGGCGTGTAACAGGGCCCAGTGTGGTGACAGTCCCCCAAACCAGCTCACCCGGCAGCAGCCCCACCAGTCTAGATCTCTTGCCACGAGATAATCCGCCGCTTGCAGCGCCGGATAGGGGAAAAGGCATCACAGAGCAACCACTCGACTATGTCATAGCTGATCGAGTTCACCACGTTCATGGATGATGATGACAAAATGCTTGTGTTCGGGTGGACCTGCGTCTGCTCTACGCAGACGCACAGTGTGTAGCTCTGCATCATGTACTTGCGGTTTCAATTTCGGCAGCGGTTTCATTGGCAGTTGCGGTAGCAGCGGAGGCAACGCCTATTCCTCCTCCACGACTATCTCTCTTGCTGAGGAATTCCCACTGTCCCCAAATTCCCGAACAGTATTCTTACTCATTTCGCTCCTCACTCTCATAGTGGACTCTCTGCTTCAAGTGGTTTAATATCAAGTAACATGATATTGGATACAATTCATTGGCGTGAGGATGTGACCCAGGAGGTGGACAAATGGCTTGGACTGACCCTCGTGAACCAGATGGATCGTGCCTCCTGAAACGCATTCCATTTTCAAACTTGTCTGGCGCCAATGCACTTGTTAATGTGACCTGGACCACACCATATCAGCTGAGGCATGGTCATGTGACCTGGGTGTGGTCACGTTGCATGGCCTGGGCGAGTAAAATTATAGTTGATATGATCTTTTGACAAACTGCATGGAAAATATAAAATTAAATAAAATTTCAATTGATTTCAGATAGAAATGCAAAGAAAAATGTGATACGATTTTGGGGCTAACATGGACCAGATAAACGTTTCATGAAATTTCCATAAAAATGTTGAGCGAAATAAAATTTCAAATGAATTCAGGTACAAATGTGCAGCGAAAGCAGATTTATATGTTTTTTGTGCAAATATATCCCAGGTTTCATGGAATTCCTGCACAAAGGTCAAGTCAAATTATTTAAGCTATGGATGAGGGGACAAGAACAACAGAATGACATTTGCGTGGCATGTTTCACATCAGCAGGATGACCCAACGTGCTTGAGTGCAGTCAGTGATTCGGAAATGAGCTGGGTTCGGCAGCGGGGAGGGTGGAGTGGAGGGCCAGTAGGGTGACTGATACTTGGTCAAAAAGCGGTTCTGGATGTGGGACTTTAAGATGGCTAAGGTGTGGGCGAGCAACAGGAATTGAGAGACGGAATTTCAACTGTTGGGGGCAGAGTGAATGAAGTTTCACTGCCGAAGGTGGGGCAAGTGAAACGGTGATGTGGAGCAGGGCGGAGCCCGCTGATGGGAGGGAGCAGACAGGTTGCTGGGAAGTTAGGAATTTACAGAGGTGGGGTAGGTTGAGGCAAGGTCATGGATGGAGTTGAAGGTGAGTACGAGGATCTATCCACTAGAAGCCAAGGTGAACTTGGAAAATTGGCCAGTTTCAAATGCAGTGTTTGATCCATTTACTCTTCATAATTTTTTCTCTTTACTAAAATCTGTACTGTATAATGCTGTAAACTTTCACTCCTATACTAGATTTCTTCAAAACTTTGATATTATGATTTTTTTCTGCAAACAATATTTTTCTAAGCAACTTTTAATGTTGTAAATTTCTACTGCACTTGTTGTTCAGGAATTAGGGGTAAGAATTCTTCCTTCTCAGTTCCTGTTAACCCAGCAAGTAAAAGACGTATCAGGTAGGGTGGTCCTAGCTGGACAAACTATTGCAAGTATGACAGTGCTATCAATGGCATGCTACCATTTTTAGCAGGTCAGACTCTGGCAATTACCTCAAAGCAACAAATTGCATTACTATAACTGCAAAAGCTAGAAGGCAAAGAGGCCAGAAAAATGGACAAAGTCACACTCAAGTAGGAAAATTGGGCAAGTGCACGTCAGTGGGGCTCCATATTGCAAGGAACTCGTGGGTCACCAAGCCTTGTCTCTCATGAACCTGGACTTAATAAACTCTTAATTACATAAGCATGAGGAGTTCCTCTAAATTTGTGTTTTATTCCAAACACAGAGATTCTCTTGTGTAGGCATTAAATTCTCACCGGTTTACAAATACTTATTTTGATCAACTTGTGAGGGGCTAAGCACGTTGTCATCATTTGCCTGATACTGTTCAGAATTAGGCTATGATGATGCATCCCTGTGATTAGGGAAGGTGAGTAGCAAACCATGAATCCAACATGAACTCAAGAAGGTCATGTGTCATGTATCAGACACCAGGCTGACCAAACAAAACACACTATCTCAGATATTCTGATTCCTGGCAGATCTTACAAACTAATTCCTGGCTCAATCATTAACTTCAGATATTGGGAAACCAACACACATTTATTTCAGTGCTTCAACATGCCTCTTAGTTTAAGAAGTTGAGTGAACGGAAAAAGCACCCCATTTCTCAGCTCCTCTCTGAACTTCCTCTGGCTCACCACATAAATACACGTGTTTGTGCCACAGCTGAAAAGCTGGAGCATAATCCCCACTTCTTGCCTAATGAACAATGGATCATCCACACTTTTGAAATAGTAGTTTTGTGTGATTCTGCCGTATATGCCATTAACAACATAAGTCATCCAGAGCAGAATAAAACTGCCCGAAACAGCAAAGAGTAAAACGATGGACTTCCTGCGGCTCTCCATCTCCGGATCATTATACTTCCCGGTATCGTTCCCGGCTCTGAGTCTCCTCCGGACTCTGCTGGCCACCAGGATGTATCTGACAGTCAGAGCGTTGAGAAGTAGAATCAGCAGGAACGGGAGCAAAGGATTCCAAATGTACAGAATATAGGCGTAGATTTTCCACCCGAGCAGTGAGTTAAATCTCTGAGTGTGGACACAGTACCAGGAAACGTTGTTTATCGTGTATCGAGGCCCAAATATAAAATACTGCACCGAGCTCTTCAAACAGCTGATGGCGGTGAAGTTGACGATCACCCAGGCCGCCGTTTTTTCGGTAGAAAATGTTCCTTTCAGTTTTTGGCAACAAATGGCTACGAAGCGATCAAAGGTGAAAGCGACTGTGAACCACACCGAGCAATCTGTGGAGGCCGTGAAGAGGACTATGTTGACACGGCAGACCGGGGTGATGTTCAGCACTGTGCTGCTAAAGTAAAGGTAACCAGTGCGGTAACATATCACATCAAACACCACCACCAGCAGGTCAGCCGCCGCCATCGCCACCAGGTAACGGGTGATGCATTTGGAGAGTCCGCAGTTTCCTCGGGACAGGATCACGATGGCCAACAGGTTTACTGCAGAGAAAGACAGAACACAGTCACGTTCAGCAATTACAATTGTAGTCATTGGAACCAGGCATACTTGTATTGCCAAAGTCGCTTTTTGAATTAGACGGAATAAGAACTGGGCGATGAATGAAACATTTGCTACAATTTAAACATCATCAGGATAACAACAACATCAAATTTACACATATATAACTTCTTTCATGACGTCCCAAGGCGCTGGACAGTAACTGCTTCAGATCCCAGCGGAAGTCAGGGGGAAAGGAAGGGGGCATAAGGAGTTGCTGATGAGTGCATCAAATAGGAGAGGTGGGACTTCAAAGAGACCAGCGCGGTTGCGAGGCGGAGGGACTGCGGGATGGTGTTAAATAATTTGGGGGCAGAGTGGCTGATGGCTCGACTACCAATGTTGGGGCGGATCGGAGAATGTGGAGCCGGCCAGAGCCTGCTGAGCAGAGGGGGCGGGCATGTTGGTAAGAGCATAGGAGGTCACGGGTGTAGGGTGGGTCGAGATTGTGGACGGCTTTAAATGTTAGGACCAGGATCTTGAATTGACATGCTGCCGATGTGAAACGCACTCTGTAAATGTAGTTTTGTTGTTGATTTCGTTGAATTGGATCTTCTGGGTGATGGGGAGCCAATGGAGTCAGCTGAGGATGGGGTGACAGAGTTTCGAATAGTGGAGGAAATGGGCTATAGACTTTTGGAACAACGGCATCCTGTGGAGGGAAGAATTGGGAAGGCCGGCAAGAAGGGCATTTACATATTTGAGCCTAGATAAAATGAAAACATCAATGGGTGTCTCAGCGGCTTTGGCGGTGAGGTAGAAAAAGATGCACTGAAATGAAAACGTAATTCTTTTTTATTATTATTCTCTTTGATAAGCTCCCGTTTACAGAATGGAAAATGGCTATTCAACCCAATCAGTCCATGCCAGTTTCGATAATTCATCTCAGACTCCCACACACTCCCACCACTCCACTCTTTACCACTTATTGTATTCCTCCTATTGTTTCTCCTTCATTTGAAAGATTTCGATTTAAAATCCATGTGCACTAGAACACCAACAGCAAGAACCTCGATTTATGTAGCGCTCTCCATGGCTTATCCGGATGGCATCTCAGATCGATTCACAGTAATGGTTCCCGGAAATAGGGAAGGGGCAGGGGTAGAAAGATGAAGAGAAGGGGCTTTAGCTGGTTCCTGAAACTGGGAAAAGTGGGGACGTGGTTAAGGCAGTGAGGCAGGGAGTTCCAGATCCTCAGGGCGTAGTGTCTGAAAGCGCGGTCAACGAGGGTGGAGTAGAGGATTTGCGCGACATGCAGGAGGCCAATTCCGTGGAAGAAAGTCAAGTTTGAGGAGATAGGAGGTCAGAGGTAGCGGGGTGCAGAGGAGTGGAGGAAATTGAAAACAAGGGTGAGGATGTTGAAAACGACCTCTCTGGGACAGGGAGCCGGTGATGTCTGGAAAGGACTGGGGTAATACGAGAGCGAAGTTGATGCGGGTGAAGATGTGCGCAGCAGATTTTTGAATTAGTTAGATTTTCTGGATTGTAGTGGAGGGGAGACCGGCGAGGGTGGCATTGGAATTGTCCAGCCGACGGATGACAAAGGCGTGGATCAGGGTTTCAGCGACTTTTGGGGTGAGATATTGCCGGAGATGGGCGATCCGTCGGAGGTGGAATAATGCGGTGCTGGTGAGGGACCAGTTGTGGGGGAGAAAAGACAATTGGCGTTAGAACCTGATGCTCAGGTTACAAACAGGTTCGGAGAGTTTCAGGGGGAGACCCGGAAGGTGGAGGAGGTGAGAGCCAAGTGAATGGAGACGTTGACAAGAGACAAAGAATACAGCAGCCGTCTTGTCAACATCCAGCTGTAGGAAGTTTGCGCTCATCCAGCTGCTGCTGGGTGTCAGGCAGGCTGACAGAACATCAGGTGACAGGGGGTCGCAAAGTGAAGTGGAGAAATAGAGTTGGGTGTCATCCACGTTCATGTGGAAGTATGCGTCATGTGTGCGGATGACTTCACCAAGAGGGGGTATGTAGATGATGAAGAGGAGGGGGCCAAGAATGGAACCTTGAGGTATCCCACATGTAACCGAGTGAGAGCGGGAGGAAAAGACGTTTATGGAGATGTTGGGTGGTTTGTAAAGTAGGACTCGAACCAGCCAAGTGTGTTTCCACTGGGGTGGATGAAGGAGGACAGTCAGTGGAGGAGGACGGCGTGGTTGACTGTGTCGAACATATCGGACTGGTCCAGAAGGATCAGGAGACAGAGGGAGCCCTGGACCCAAACTGTCAGGTTTAATCACAATCTTACTGCCCTCTTTTGGAAATAGTTTGTCATAAACTCTCTTTTCCCTTCACCATAAGTTATAAACAACAACAATACATTTATAGAGCGCATTTCACATTGGCAGGACATTCCAAAGCGCTAAACCGTCAGTTCGGGACCTGAGCAAGGGAGAGGGGTAGGGCAGTGGGGGCGGCAGTGAGAGAGTTTAGAGGGCAGGGATAAAGTTTGTAGGGAAGCAGAAGGCGCGGTCGAAGAGGACGGTCTTGAAATCGGACTTGATGGAGGCGAGGGAGGGAACGGGGAAAAGGGACTGTGGTGGCAGAGAGGCAGAAAGCCTGTCCGCCCGATTGTTGGGGCAGATTCTTAGGGGGACAGCATGTCGGTGAGGTGAATGGTAGGAGAACACGGCCGTGAATGGACTTGAAGGTGAGGACGAGGATCTTGAATTCGACAATCTGGGGGATGGAGAGCAATGGAGCCTAGCGATGGTGGGAGTGATGTGGTTGCGGAGCTTGTTGCGGGTGAGGACACGTGCTTCAAAGTTCTGCATGATATGAAGCTAATGAATGGAAGTTCCAGGAACGGATGAGGAGGTAGTTTCGGTTGTCGAACCTTGACGTGATAAATGTGTGGACAAGGATTTCGGTAGCCTGAGCGCTGTGGCAGTATTGGAGTCTGGTGGAGTTATTACCGTATACTCCTGCCTGCTGGTTACAGTCTCCTCAATCCATGATAATTTCCTATTCGTATAACCTTTTGAATACTTTTATAATTTTTAGCATCTCAATTATGTCCCTTCTTAAATGTCTCTTCTCCTGCGTAAAAGGGTTTAACCTATTCAGTGTGTCCTGATAAAAGTTAAACTTGAAACCACAGCTTTCTGCGATAGAGGAGCCTAACGATTCCGGCTGACACAAATTTATGGCTAAATTATAATTTATCTTATTGAAGGTTACATCCTTCAGCTAATACATCAATCTTTTTTTGTTTTAGGGACACAGCTGTGCACAGGTTGGCTGCTGTGTTGGTATTGCTATTGACTTGTTGTCAATTAGATACAATTGAATGTTTGTAATCCCAGTAGATATCTGCATGACATGGTTTACATGCCCGTAAAGTTACTGTACAATTATTATGTTTATCATCTAAACTTGAAGAATTCATCAATAATGCAAACTAAAGGAAATCATATCTAAGTAGCACCTACCAGGAGCAGGATGTTGAAGGTAAGCAATCTTACCTGTGCCTCGACTCCCTGCAGGAACCGCTCCATTCCTGGTCAAAATCACCAATGCCTGTGTCTCCATCTGCACACTGATTTTGCTCTCCCTATTCTCGCTGCCAACAATATTGAGCATATCCTTCTCCTTCACATTTCCGTTCATCACCACCTACAACTTTCTGTCCTTTCCTAGTTTCGATTTTGGATATTTAAAGTTACCCTTTTTCAAAGCAACCCCACCCCTCTTCCACGACACCAACTTACACACTCTCACAGAGTTCCTCAGGGCTATCTTGCACCCCCGTTTCAATTTCCATTTACTTTTAATATAATGCAATCATAATCCTTGCATTTGATATAGCACTTTCACATCTTCCAGACAACTCATTGCGCTTCACAGAATATACTGTAATAAATGAATTGACTGTACATTTTGTACTGAAGCGGCAGCCAGTTCCACACAGCAATGTCCCAGAAATAGCCATGGATTGAGTGACAAAATAATGATTTTTTTTTTCGAGGATTATTGTTCAGCATGAGAAGTTAGGAAACATCCAAAGATTTTGCTCTGACCTGGAAGGAATCGAACCCAATCTCTCGTTTGTGAGCAGAGTGCTTTAATCACTGAATTACCGGACTCTACCTCTGCTTGCTTCATCCTTTCACCCATGATTATTTCCTTGGCTTCAGCGCTCACTCTCCTTTGTCTATACCTTCAACACATTCAGGCTTGACTTTCAATCTCTGCAAACAAATTCGACCTGCCTCTTTCATTCACAACCTGCAGCCTTTCCAGACCTCCGTAGGTTTGCGTCCTCCCCTGCATAAAACTCCACAAGCGGGTCACACCCATCCTTGGTGTCTGGATCTCCATCCCTCAGAGGATCACGTTCAACAGCTTCATCCTAAACTATTGAATGTCAGCCTCGTGTCACACTTTTGCTTGTGGAGTCCTATTGTTCAGTGGTTAGTGCACAAGCCTCAAGGCGTGAGACTTGTGTTTTCAATCCAAGCACGTGAGGGCGAAAACATGGGCAAGTTTCCTTACTCCACGCACCGAATACTAATCCCTCCTCAAAAACATGTTTTGATAAAATGGTCATTTCAATCCCCGACTCTTTATGGAACGCTGTTGTGCGCAAATGCCTGCCATGTTTCGCCCACAAATATACAGTCAATTGACTTCATACTATAATCTGTGAAGTGCTTTGAGACATCTACCAGACATGGAAATTGTCAAATGTAAGGGATATGATTGTTACCTGTGAGTCAGAATGTTGTGGATTCAAGTCCCACGTTGCGATTTGAAGCTATATAGTCTAAGGTGACACTCGAGTGCAGTGCAAAGGATGTGTTGTATTGTCAGAAGAGCCATTTGTCCGATGAGATGAGGTCTGTCTGCAAGTTCAGATGGACAATGGGGTTCCCGTTGAACCATTCAAAATGTGAAGGGAGCTGACATTTCCCAGAGCCCTAGCCAACAATTCCCTCAAATAAAATTGGTGACTCACTCCATAGCTGTTCTTCAAGACATTCCTGTACATAACTGCTTGTCATGTTTCACCTATAAAATACAGTCAATCCACTTCACACTAGAATTGTGAACTGCCTTGAGATATCTCCATGGCATGATAAGATGCAACGATTATTCTTAGAAAGGTTTTTTGATTTCTGTGAACTTCTAAAACTCAACAAACTCTTTGGTTTACATCTCCCACCCTAGCTGCCCACCTCCAATCATGCTACAGACTATATACTTCCTCATTCTGGAACTCCATACTGGTGTTCGTTTGCCTCAAATCATCTTGCCTCCTTCAAAGTGCATCACGGGACACTTCACTGCACATATGTTTGTCTGCTGGTGGTGGTATTCCTACCTCCGCACTCAGTTCCAATATCGGAACCTAGACTGTCCAGAACCTAAGGCGTCTCCCGACTTGGAAGACGCACTATAAAGATAATGTTGCTGTTGTTGTTACTGCATATTCGTTTCATTCTATTACCAACTTAGGGTGACGGTGTGTGACAACATCACAATCTTTGTATCAAATACCTAAACTCAACAATAACAATACAGTTATATTTGCAGAGCACCTTTCACGTTGGGAAGACTTCGCAAGGCGCAGGACAGATTAGTAAGGAGCATAAAGAATGCTTTGGCTGCATGTTACTCGGCTATGGGGACATACCAGGGACCTGAAGGGCGGCCAAAATCGGGAAGTAAATGAAAGCTATTGGAAGAACTATTTCTTGTCGATGCATTGCCAGTGAGAGAGACTCACAACTGCTGTTGCAGGTGACACAGGTTTCAATGAAGAGTGAGTCAGGCAGGTGGATGACAAGAGCTTTACTTAAACTGCAGGTAGAATTCCCAAGGTGAAGGGGAGATCTCACAAGCATTTAGATAAGTGGCAATTGGTCCCACAAGCATTACGATTAGTGACAACCAGCTGAACAAATAAATTGACATGTATTCTACCGTGTAGCGTATCACAATTGAGTCGGTATAACACATTTCAAACATGAAAAGAACAAAAACATTTCACATTTCCTAATCACGAATATTGTAAACTGCCCTCTCATGGAACTGGTTTTTGCTATGGATTTCTGCGACCACATGAGCTGCTACAAGACTGATACAAACCAAAAAATATTGTGGCCAAAAACCAAAAGGCAAAATGCTGAAAATACTGGAAATAAAACATAAAAACCGGAATCAACCTGAAATGTTAGCTCACTTTCCTCTCACCATAGATGCTGCCTAACCTGCTAGTTGACCACCGCGGCACATGTGTTTATATATTGTGGATATCGTATCAGCACCTTTTTTGAATTATTGAACCATTTTGAGTTTAATTTCAGAAGTAATATACATTTTTTCAGACAAACAACATAGCATCACTGTACAGCGCTTTTCACATTGGGAAGATGAATGAAGTTGTAGTCAAAGACTACAAAACAATCTGTCTTCAGATAGTTATTGAAGGTGAGAAGGAAGTGGGTGAGGCGCAATGGAGTTACGGTGGGAGAGGGTTGATCCTGCAGTTGTGAA
Source organism: Hydrolagus colliei (assembly GCA_035084275.1). Classification (NCBI taxonomy): domain Eukaryota; kingdom Metazoa; phylum Chordata; class Chondrichthyes; order Chimaeriformes; family Chimaeridae; genus Hydrolagus; species Hydrolagus colliei. Next base: position 139,007 of record JAYJKW010000341.1, on the reverse strand, counting down.
ACTCAATTACACAAGCCACTGGGAGTAATCCAGAGATTACTACCATCGAGGTACCACTCTTTAGATTTTTTCCTCAGGTACTGATCCTCTTGTGATGCTCAGGCCAATATGGACCACCACATCTGGACGCTCTCCTCCCCATGTAGAATGATATGCACCCATTCTTTGATGTCTTCAACTCTGACAGCATGGAGGCAGCAGATCATTTGAGACTCACATCGTCGCTTGCAGAAACCCCTGTCTATAACTTGAAATGTTGTATCCCCAATGAAACCCACAAACAAACACACACACACACACACACACACACGGGGAGTGTGAGAGAAAGTGTAAATATCTGCCAGTATAGAACTGCTATTGTTAATCTCAGACTCTATAGACTTAATATCTGATTACATATCAAATGTTAATATCGTTATATGGACATATAGAAACACAAGCACTCACAGCTACACCAACAGAAATATACTCTAACACCAGCCACAGCCATTTAACAACTGCTGGCAGCTGTTAAACACCAGCGAGCAGCAATCAAACTACCCTTGATACAGCGCCTTTCACGTCAAAACATCAGCTGGTAGCTACAAAACACGGCTATCAGAGAATAAATACAACAACAACAAAATTACATTGCTATAGCGACGTTCACATCAGGAGGACGTTCAAAGGCGCTGGACAGATTAGTCCTTCAGACCCCAGCTAAGGACGAGGATGGGGAGGGGCGTGGGAGAAAACACCGATGGACCATCGAAGAGGCGAACTTAAAGGAGGCCAGGGAGTGTGAGAGGCGGAGGCACTTCGCGCTGGAGTTCCAGAGTTTGGGGCAGAATTACTAACGGCTCGCCCACAATGTTTCGGCGGGTAGGAGGGGAAATGAGGCAGGCCAGAGTCTGCTTAGCGTAGAGGGCGGGCAGAATGTTAATAGAATAGGAGGTCACAGATGTAGGATGGGACGAGTTTTTGGAAGGCTTTATATTTGAGGACCAGAATCTTAAAATGGATACTCTGGGTGATGGGGAGTCAATGGAGTCGAGCAGGGATGGGGGAGATAGAGTCTAGAAGTTTGGAACGGTAGAGAAAATGGGCTGCAGGGATTAACTGCAGTCTGTGGGGGGAGGAATGGGGGAGGCAAACATCAACAAAATGACATTTGCCTTTCATATTGGTAGGATGTCCGAGTTTGCAGACGGTACACAAACACACAATGTAAAGGTGCTTGTGCGTGTAAAATGCAGATCCGCCCTTGAGTCGTCCGACTTTCTACCCCTCTGGCCTTCCCTTAACGAAATACCCTCCTGTCTATCCTCCCCCGCCTCCCCTCCCCCACCCATCCCCACATTGAAGATGTTTCCCGTAGTCGAGCCTTGATGTGATGAATCAAGGCTCGACTATTTCTACCCTGAACTGTCCTGGAACTGCATAACGGTTTAACGCTTTGAGACTTGGAAGGCGCTATATAACTCGAAGTTGTTGTTGAATGCGTGAACAAGTGTTTCGGCAGCAGGGGAGGTGGGATAGTGGTGGAGTCTAGCTATGTTGCGGAGGTGGTGCAAGACAGTACAGGTGATAGCGCGGATTTGGGGGAGAGAGGATATTTCAGGGTCGAACAAGACTCGCAGATTCCTGACTGGATTCGAGAGGTGGAGATTCTATTCTTGGATGCTGAGGTTGCCAGTGCCTGTGGTGCGGAGGCGCTTATGCAAGCCATTCAAGAGGGACTCAGTCTTATTCGGATTTAGTTGAAGGCAGCTGTCCGTGGTCCAGGACTCAATGTCGGACTGATAGAAAGTCAGAACGCCAGTAATCGTGGCGTCGAGAATGGAAGCGGAAAGGTACAGATGCATGTCATCCACATACATGTGGAAAGTTACCCTATTTTTGTGGATGATGTCACCGAGGAGGAGCATGTAGAACGTGAAAGAGCAGAGGGCAAAGGACAGACTTGGGGAACGCCGCATGAGACTGTGTGAAAGCTGGAGAAAAAGCCTTTGGAGGAGAGAAAGTGAAGGCGTTGTGAAAAATAGTACCAGAACCAATCAATGGTAGATCGTTCAATGTTGAGGTGGAGGAGAGGCGGTGGAGGAGAATTGCATAGTCCACTGTGTCAAATGCGATAGATGGATCGAGAATGGAGAGGAGGCAGAGGGAGTCCTGCTCACAAATGGTCAGGATATATTTTGTGACTTTGACCAGAGGAGTTTCTGAGCTACGGGCAGCACAGAAACCCGATTGGAGGGGTTCGTAGAGTGAGTGAGTTGGGACGAAAAAGTGGAGCTGGGAGGTAACCACTGTTTCGAGTTCCTTTGAAGGGAAGACGTGGGAATGCCAAGGAGGAAGGAGTTTGCATACTCAAATTTTAATGTGACGAACAGATAGGTGAAGGTTTCGGCAGCCTGATGGTGGGAGCAGTGGCAAGGAGTATAGCAATCTCATGGTGGTGGTGGAATGCAGCACTATTTATGGCGCTAGTATGGGGGAGAAAGGAAACTTCAGGGGCAAACAAGATGCCCCGGTTCCTGACTGGCTTCAAGAGATGTAGTGCTTAGCAGTGAGTCCAGATTATTCCAGCGTGTGATGTGCTGAGGTGCTGATGCGAGCCAGTCAGCATGGCCTCATTTTTGCTCAAGTTCAGTTCGAGAAAATTGTCCATCATCCAGGACTCAATCAGGACAACAGCAATCCTGAATCCACGTATAAGTGGAAATTTAACCAGATACGTCGGGGCGCACGAATAGGTGGAGGGCGTCCTGGTTACAAACGGTCAGGATTTCATTTGTGATCTTGAATAGAGCAGATTCCGTGCTGCGGTCACCGTGGATGCCCAATTGGAGTGTCCCGTAGAGGGAGTGGGAATTTGGGAGATAACCATTCTTTCAAGGATCTTGGACAGAAAAAGGAAGGGTGGAGTTCGGCCAATACTTGGAGAGCTGTGTTGCGTTAAGGGAATGTTTCCTCAGAGTGTGGGTGATAGTCGCTGTTTTGAGGAGTGGGTTTGGTGCCAGACGAAAGGGGGAGTCTGATGGTGTTGGTGTCTATTGGGGTAAGGAGTTGGAGCTGGTGTGGGGATGGATTCCAGGGAGCAGGTTGTGAGCTTCATGGTGAATATGGTGGTTCTATTAGAGGGGTGGGAGACTGGTTCGTATGTATGGAAAGGTGCTGGTTGAGAGTCAGAATTTGGGCAGAGTTGTGGATCGTTTGAATTTGGGAGGGCGGTGACAGCTGAGCGGATTCCCTCAATTTTGGACTCATGGAATCCAGCATCGCCTCGTAGTTGTAATTACAGGAAATAATCTTAGAGTAAGGGCAGGGAGGGAGAAGCTACCAGTTGGTGGAGGAGAACTGGAATTCAGGGTTGTCCTTCCCCTCTATGATTATTCTGGAATAGAAGCGTAATTTGGCGCATTGGTAAATTTTGATATTGTCGTGCCCGATTTGCCAATGGACCGTTGGGCCGTGTTTGAGCAAAGAAAGTTGGGCGGGCTGCACTCGACCCTTCAGCGAGGCCTAGGTGTCTAGTAAACTAGGATGACTTTCAAGAATGCGGGGATGTTTGGGATGTGAGGGTGGCAAGGATGTCGAGTTTTGTGGAGGCAACATTGTGCATGAGAGTTAATGCAGAGGATTGTTTGGTGCGAGAGTTTGGCCAGTGTGGAAGGAGTTCGGAGGACTCCGAGGCAGCAGAGTTAGATCATAGGGATATCTTCTTGCATGTGTTGTAGAAAATTATGTTATGTTTGGAGGCAGTGACTATAGGGATAGAGGTGCTGATGGAAATTTATTGGTTGTCAGTGATGGGCTTGTCGGTAATGGTGACATCCGAGACACTGAGACCACGGGTGATCAATAGGTCAAGCGATTGACTGAGTGTGAAGAGTGGAGTGGATGTGCAAGTAATACTGGAGAGGGGAGAGGAGAGGAGCGTGTCAGATAGAGGGCTTGCAGAAAAGATTGTCAATATGGTAAAGCATAGGCCAGAAAGAGGACGGGATTAAATGTGGGAGAAATGCAGAACGGACTTGGTCGGTTTTGTCTTGTATGTGGACGAGGAATTTTATGCTGTACTTTATCAAATGCCTTTATAAAATCTATATATAATAAAAACTTGGATATCTGACCGGGACCTGAACGTTACCGTTTAACCGAATATGTCCGATATTCGAGCGCCAAGATTCTGAAAATACCAGACGAAAAAATTATGTATTTTAAGACATGCCATTTTAATGATGTACTAAATATTAACAGAATATTGGATAGATACTTAACAATAAAGCATTCCAGCAAACTCGATGAAATCATCGGTAATATCAAAATTCTAGCATTCGTTAAGTTTAATAAGTATGCATGCGCACGCATTGCACACATGTGTAAAATGAGCATACTTTCGAGTGTCCCTGATGACTCCAGTACGGTTTCCCTTTGCTGGAATGGTGAATTGTATTGGGAAACACCAGTTGGTTTGGGCTTTCTGATTGGATGCCGGATAAACAAGATTTTACTATAATACACTATCGTTGCCCTTTACAATGCTGCGTATGTTAGGATAATTGAAGTGCTAATGATCCTTGTCATAGCAACTCGATTCGTTTTGCGTCCTTCTGAAATCTCCTCCCCTGCTCACTATTTGGCGTTCTATTTGGTACAACAGCAGAATAACAGCTTCTTTCTGCTCCTTATCTCTAACGAAAAAAATGGTTCGTACTTTCAAGCAAACATTTTCCTTTCCAGGTCATTAACCATTTCTTTATTGGTTCACCCGAATTCCACCTTCCCCTTCTCTACTGAGTACAGGGATATTCTGCTCAATTCTTGCCTTTGTTTGAGCCAGTTCTGCAATATTGCCACTGTATCATAATCCCTTGTGGCAACATGAGCCTGTATCTCACCAATATTATTCGTGACAATCCATACATTTACATACAAGGACTACACGACCAACCAAAGTGGGTCAGTAACTCTTCCCAGTCGAATGTCTCCTTTTTCGTGACTACCCCTTATTACTTTGCTATACGTTTCCTAACACCCATACACCTCTATGTAGCTTGTGTCTCTTGTTTGATGCTACCTGCCGATGACCTTAACCATTCTAAGTTAATTCTAATCCTTCCTCACAGTACTAGTTAACCTTTCTCGTTCGACATTGTTTGCCAGTACTGTTCAGTTGTACCTATACATCTTCCACATATCGCATCAACCCCACAATGGGTCCAATGGTCCAAGAACCATTTCATTAAGGGATCCCGTACTGTGGACACTGCTGGCAATTGCCATCAGCTTTACGCTGCTGAGTTGGCTGCATTTCCTCTTGATCACCATTGCTCCACCTCTAGTGTTTCCAACCTTACCCAAGAGACCTCTATGTGAGAAAATGTCCACATATAACCTGGATGCTCTATTCACTCATAACGAACTGCCCTGCTTCGTGTACCCATCGTACCTGCCTACCCTCAGCAGATACGCTTTCATCTACTCCGCTTATTCTCTGCAAGTTCATCCGAGATAGCTTCCAACATTTTTTTCTATCATTCTCCGCATTCAACAACAACAACAACAAAAACAAAAACAATTTACATTTATATAGCGCCTTTCACGTCGGGAGGATGTCCCAAGGCGCTAATCCAGAGCCTAATTCATAGCCCAATCCAGATCTGTTTAGTCTCTATGACTACACTTTAGGTCTTCTCTCCCCTGCAATTCTTTCTCATTCCTTCAAAAGGCACACAACACAAGCTTGTATGCACAGGCTGCAATGTCAAAAAGTTTCAAATGGCCTCCCAATGTTAAAGGCACATTGTTAGTGCTAATAATGTTTTACGGTGAATGGGAATATCCTTTTTTCGGTTGGACACGTGGAAAAATCATGTAATTCACCCCAGAAATGAGGGACCTGAGTGAAGTTCCTAGTAGGGTTTACCCTATTAGGAAACCAAGTGTTTGGCCTACTTCATACATTTCATACACTTGTTAACAATCCATCAAGAGAGAAAATATCATAAAAATAATTCTGCCACAGAATCCTACATTTTTTGAAACGCAAATCAGGTGGGACGCAAACACAATCCGTAGGATTTTAGGGGTAGAGGACTCAAAATTTCCCGTACACCTTGCTTTTTCTGTATTCCCCCGTCAGCGGAAATATTTGATCCAATACATATTTATATATACACTCACGTTTATTATATATACGATATACGTTTTACATATATTATAAATAAGTGACTTGGAAGAAGTAACGCAGAGTTTGTTTCCAAATTTCCATCAAGTTTATACATGAGTCTATCATGAAACCTGAGAACCCAAAACAGATCCACGATTAACAACAAGCAAGCAACAACATTATTACAGAGCGCCTTTGATGTCGGGAGTACTTTCCAGGTCGCTGGACTCCCCGGTCGCTGGGTAATGCCTTCGGTAAGATTTGTGCCGAACAGCAAATATCCCTTTCATAACTACTCTCTTGTTCCCGCATCTCCAACAAGCCACTTTTCAATGGTACCTCTGATTCATTGTACATTCATTCTTGCTAACAAGAAAAAAAAGCACCACATGGGGATCTCTATCCACTGTATTCTGAACATCCATGCAGATAGGAATCTGTTGTCATACCATCCATACACGGCAATAATAATTTGGTTGAAAATCTTAATAATAATACATCAGTTCGTCAACCAATGATTGTTTGTGGGTCACTGCTGTGCTCACTCGACTGCCATGTCTCATCAATCAAAATATAGTCTTTTCACCTTACAGTATTTACTGTGAAGTGCTTTCAGACATCTTGATGCTGCGATATGGCACTATATCAAATGCAGGTTTAAGTAGTATCATACATACTCTCTTATCCACCATGTTGGTGACCGTACCAAGAAATTCAATTAGGTTAATTCGATATGATCTACCCTTCCTCAAACTCTGTAAAGTGCGCTTGATGAATATCGTTTTCCCACGACTGTAATATTCCGTGTTGCCCCGATCTTAACATTCCACATTACTTTTGTTCTGTATTGGTTGTATGCTACATATCTTGGATATCTCATGGGATCCTGTAGCTCAGTGTTTAGTGCACAAGACTTGCAAGCAAGTGTCCTGGATCCAGGCAGAGAAAATCCTTGGGCAAGTTTCCTTATTCCACGTGCCCGATAATAATCCCTCAAGAAAAATAGCAATAATAGATTGGTAATTTCAATTCATAAATGTTTGTGTCACACTCTGTGCGCAATTTGGTGCCATGTATCAGTACAAAATATACAGTCAATTCACCTCACAATATATTACGTGATGAGCTTTGAGATGTCTAGAAGACGTGGAAGGTAATAAAATGCAAAAAGTACTATTATTATATGAATGCAATGTGTTGTTCTTCATCTAATAATGTGCTCATGTGTTCAGTAAATCTGAAAAGTGGTTCCGGTAACTATCCCACAAATAAAATTTATGTAGTATATCTGACGTCAATTTGTTCCCCACCGCACTCCCTTATTGTGTAATTGAGTGGGATTTGCGACTTTCCAATCCAAAGGCACAATTCCGAAATATACAGTTTGGGATAATTATGACTAGTACATATACAATTCCCTACCATATTTCCTTCGCTACACTGTGGATAGAAATCATCAATACTTGCAGCTTTTCCCATCTTTAGCCCTGTTAGTTACCTTCTCCATAATCATTTTCTTTGTTAATATTAAATCCATCAAATAATTTTATTTTTAATTTAATTTAGAAATTCCTCTACTTTGAAAACAGCTTAAAGTATTCATGTAGGTAGCTTGCATTGCCTTATTGTATATTATAGCCTCACATCTGTCATCAAACAAGCAATATATTTGATATAGATCTATCAAAATGAACATTTTCAATGGTCATTGTGGTCAACTTTTGTGATTGTGTGTTTATAGTTAGATATAGTAGGCAAACGTCCCACAGTGAGCTGTCGAGACAGCGTCTAATTTTATGTTGGGAAATCTTGGCCAGTACCCCTGTGCTTTCTGTTCTCCTTTTGAATAACGGATCACTACTATCCACCTAAATGGGCAGACAAGGCCAAATCTGAAAGCGCGGTTCCCATTAATTCTCGCCCCAAATTACTGCTTTGCAGTATTAGCCCAGACTGTGAATTAAAAGTCGTCATGTAGAAGCTGAAACTAGGCATGCCAACCTGACATATGGAAACCCAGGATCAAAGAATAAATCATACTGGCAGAGTTGTTTACCAGAGTACAATATTCATCTCTATGAACTTTCTATTCCTTGATCAATTTTACGTGTTTGTTCACTCGCCTGTAACGAACACCAATTATTGAGCAACTGAGCGTATCTCATTGGAGGATTTTCTTACTCTATATAACAGAATGTTTTTCACAACCCAAAAGTCTTTGAGGCTGTGCGAGTGATCGTTGAACTTGTCATGAAAAATATGGGTTTCGCACCAATTGTGCAGATAGCTTTCAGTTTTTTTCCATTTTCTGGCAGTGGTAGGAATCCCTGGTAAGACAATTTGTATCTATCAAATGTTCCAACGTTACTTTCATAGTTCACAGGTACCGCTTAACTTTATCCTCACTTGCACTACAACTCCGTCAATTAGCGGGTGTATTTGCAAATATCTGCTTTCAAGTGGACCTGCATACTGGGAAATCGGTATGAGAATTACCTCCTCCCACACTTCCATCGAGGCCTGTCTCGAAGATTTACGTCGTCGACTATACATTCGTCATATTTCTGCTCGCTACCCGCTCACATTCCCCATGCAGATTGCGTGCCAATTTAGAATGGGTAAGGTGCTTGAAATTTCCTGCCAATATACTTCTGAAAGGGAACTGCGTGAATGTAACATTGTGTATATGTTTCTTTCTTCGTGTCTATTCCATAACGTTTCTTGTGCTTTTTATTAAAAAAAACAAATGGGTTTGTAATTGACTTGCGCTGCACCTTTTTAATTACCGTTGGACTTTGAGTTTCTTGACATACGACATAATAAAACTTAGACTTAAATGGTATCTCTAACATCAGCACGTCGCTTGGCAGATCTACGTCATCTGGATGGAGCTGAAGAGGTGGAAGCTGACGAGGGGCATTCAGAATGTTAGATCTTGAGACAGGAATTGAACGTGGGAAGTGAGGCTGTTGAATACATGTAACGCCGCGGTTAGTGCACTCAGAGCGAAATGTTGGGGACGTTTCCTTATTGGAAAAACCAAATCATAATCCCTCAATATTAATAATCATTTGATTAATCAATCCACGACCGTTGGTGGGACACTGATGTGCACAATCACCCGCAAAATGTAATCAACCCACGTTACAGTACATTCTATCAAGTATTTCAATTTGATTCAAAGCTGTGGTAAGGCACTGTAGCAAATGCAAGGACTATTAGTATTCGAATGCTTTAAATCACTTGAAGATGTTGAGAATATGCATTGTAACAAATCTAAGAGTGAATATTCGGGTTAAAAAAATTGCTATTAATATTTGGTAAATCGCTTTTCAGATTGAGGATGTCGCAAAGTGCACGTGATTATTAGAGTTATTCAGTGAGACTCTACATATTTCTCGACTTGGGAAAATTTTCGCACAATCAATTTGAATCTTAAACTTTCCTCTCTCTTTATCTCTTCCATGCAACCAACTTGCTGATGAGAAGTCAGCTCGTCTGACTTGTACGCATACTAGTTATCTGCAAAACTGCACTATGCTTTCCTTAACCTTTGGTCAGCACTCGTGAGCCTGTTTAGCAATAAGAGGAAAACAGGAGCGATGTTATGTCTTTTAAGACATACCATGGTTTTGATATTGTGTCTGGCGGACATACCATTGTTCGGTTGTTTGTGTAAACTGACTCCTATACTGCCTTGTTGTTGCACAAAAAGCTGTAGGCTATCTTATCGCATTAACCCCGAGGCCATTTACTGGGTTAAAGGTTTTCATGTGATGTTTTGTAACACGGCAAAAGTCATGTGGCGAAAAATGTATAACTACCCATGTAAAGGTTGTTCTAAGTGTGCACTTGGAGTAGACGGACGAGAGTCTGTACCTAAGGTGTACACCGCTTTGCAAACGCTGAATAAACTTGTTGAACTATACACCCGAGTCACATATTTGTGAACAGAACCACCAACCAAGGTACTGAGACGAACCAGTTTCACACTGACACTTGCTATCCTGTGCCATGGAAAATGTGGCCTCTCTAAAGGTGTGTCTCTGTACCTCTTGGCTATGACGACAGCAGATTCACTGGTGCTGATTTTTAATGTTGTGATCTATTATATTTATTATTTCTACTTCCCCAATTCAATCTTGGCGTATACAGCAGTGTGTAGTCTAAATGAAGCCGTGATCTACTGTCTAGTGGACAGTTCCGTGTGGCTGACAGTTGCCTTCACTGTGGACCGCTCTGTAGCAATCTGTTTCCCAAAGCTCAAAGCCCAGTACTGCACACTGCGAAATGCACAGTTTATCATTGCGTCCCTGTGTGGACTCAGTTGCCTGAAGAACATTGCCGTATACTTTATGTATGAATCTATCGATATCGTACATGATGTTCCCACAGGTTGCAGCACAAAACCCACCTACTACACTTATCCAGGATGGATAGCCTTCGATTGGCTTGATACAGTTCTCTGCCCTTTTGTCCCCTATTTCCTGATAATAATGCTCAGCGCTCTGACTGTCAGGCACGTCCTGGCAGCCAATAGGAAACGCAGATCTCAGCTGGGACACAGGAAAGAGAGCAGCAATGACCCCGAGCTGCAGAGTCGAAGGAAATCCATCATTTTGCTCCTGGCCATTTCATCGAATTTTATGCTGCTGTGGTTGCCTTACGTCACCTTCTGCCTATACTCCAGAAGCACAAGCTCTGACTATGTGCCATACATATATACACAGACCCATTTATGATCGCTGCTTTCATTGCGGATATGTCTCAATTGCTCAGTTCTGGCACGAACACTTGTATTTATGCGTTGGCTCAGAACAGATTCAGTGAGACATTAATCAATATCATTAATCGCCCTTTTCGTGTGATCATCAGCTTGTTTCTAAAACAGGCAATTAAATAGAATTGTCAATTTTGTGTCAGACTGGTACAATTTTAACACTATCACCTCTGAGACAAGATCCATGTGCGGACTTCAATAGTCCGCTAGCTCCAAGCTGATGCTCCAACACTGTGCCAGGGTTTGGTGGGGTGTGTATTGCATTGTCGAAGGCACCGTCCTTCAACACCAACAACAGTGTGCGCGAATACAGCACCCTATGTGCATGAAAGTGGTTCACAACATTTCAGATGAGACAATGAACCAAGATCCCATCCATCATTTCAAGTGAACGTTAAAGATCCCACGATACCATCATTCCAATTCTGTTTCTCTGGATGTTCGTGGGTAGCTGCTGTGCGCACTTGACTGCAATAGAAGATACAGAGTACAATTTTGACGGCACCTTGTGAAGCACCTTGAGACGATATGATAAAACAATTTATATAACGCAATGATTATTATGATTCCTATCATGCAAGAGCGAAACTCATTTTCTACATGAACCCCTGCTGCATTAATGAAAATATATCAATGCAAGATATTGCTGTGACTAGTTATTTCATTGTAACATTTAAGATAAAAGGGATAAATTCTATGCTGCAATGTAAAATGTGTGTCTCCGTCACAATCATTGGTATAATAATAATTATAGACAATAAACACTCCTGTATGAAACACCAGCTTATCTTTGCAAGATATGGCACAGCATTTCACGAGATATACGGTAAAGTGTAGTGACTCAGTGTAGATTTTGTACCAATAGGGCTGCATCGCAGTGTGAGTTTATACTTTGCGATTCTAAGCCTGACATGGTGCTTGAGCTCACAGCCTTGTGAATTTGAGACGAGAGCACCACCGAATGGAACTTTCTAGAGCTTTTCAAATCGTGTCAACCCTGTTTTGTGGTCTTTAGTCTGGTTCTCGGTCAGTTTGCTCCACAGTGCTGCAACGGACTGTTGATTGCAGACCAGCCTGATTCATTGTTGACTGTCCTGGGACATCTATCCAATTGCACCAGGTTCACTACTTTCTCTCCCTGCTTGTGTGCACACACAACACTCTTAATGTACTTTGAGATATCCTCCAAATGTGAAAGATGCTTTACAAATGTAAATTGTGTTCTAATGCACCAAATCCATCAAAGGCTAAGCAGTTTTAACCAGTTAGATACAACAGTATGTATAATTAACGCTCTGGGAGCCCAAGCCTAAAATCTTTGCCAACCTGTGCCTGTTAATCACTAGGATTAGTAAGCAGTGTATATGCCTCCGAGGAAAAAGAGAGGGAGAGCTGGAGAGAGTGCAAGATGCACATCCTCTGCTGGACTCTGAAATTTCCATATGTAGATGGTATACATAAACGCAGTGTAGTTTAGATTTTCTGTAGCACTCTGCTGGGATTGTCTGTGTCAGAGAATGGGTTGACCAGAAGCAAAAGTTTCAATTCCTAGATTTGTGGTTTGATCTGGCAGTTATTTCCTGTTTAAGTGTTGTGTTTCGTTTCCTTTCCTGTCTGTGTGTGTGTGTGTGTGTGGGGGGGGGGGGGGAGGCGGGGGGTGGCTCGGAGTTGGGTTTCAAATCGCGAGGACGTCCCAAAGCGCTTTGCGATCAGTGTCTCAGACCCGACGCCGTCATAGAATCGTGCGGCACAAAAGGTGACATTCGTCCCATCGAGTCTGTGGAGGCACTTTAAAAATAGCAATTTAATCCCACTCCCAAGATCTCTCCCCATAACCTCCTAAACCCGTCCTCCCCAAATAAATGTCTTGTCTCTTCTGTGTGTATAGTGTAATAACTCTGTGTTTAGCTGGTGAACATGGGTAACAGTGATTTGATGTATTGTTTTTCACGCATTTTAGACGTCTCAAAGCGCTTCACAGAATAAGTAGTGAAATGTATAGTTGTGGGCGAATCATGGCAGCCCATCGTGCACAGCCGTGTCCCACAAAGAGTCGTGCATTGAAATGACAAAAATAATATAAGTTTGTTTGTTTTTTGGGACAGATTATTATTGGATATTTGGAGTAAGGAAACTTGCCCAATGTTTCGCCCTGTTTTGCGTGGATTCGATACACAGGTCTCAAGCTTGTAAGTCGAATGCTCCAACCTCTAAGTTACAGGACTCCACACAGGATAATAGGCGTTACAGAGTCAACATGGTTACTGGTTTTAAGCTTCTAAAGGGCAAAACAATATAAGTCATTAATGGCTTTTCCAACAGACAACGGTTGTGATGTAAGTGGTATCAATTCAGAACAAATCTGCGCAAAACTGTGGAACAGGCTACAAAGGGTGAAATTGTAAGCGTTGATTCTTTTCAAACATAGGTTAGATAGAATTCTTTCTCTAAAATCACAATCTGGGATATAATACATGGGTAGTTTGGGATATATTTGTGTGAACTGCCAGCAAAGACAATGGTAAATTAAATATAACTTGGTGTTTTATCGACAAGCATTATAATTATAATAATAATAATCCTTCAATTTGCTACAGCGCTTTTCGCATTTTCTTCGCATCACAAATTGCTTCACAGTATATGCTGTAAAATGAAGTGACTGTACATTTGTGGGAATTTCTTATGTTCATATGCAGTTCTCCATTTTATTGCCACTTAACTTCTGCTCTCAGACTTTCCATTTCAAAGCTACACTTGCAATCTGTTACCCACTACTTTAGAGGCATTCTCAAAAATAAATTAGATTGATCACTTATGACCTACACTTCAAAAGTCCAAAGTTATCTCTTTGTTTAGCTCATACTTGTCCAAGTGCTCAGTCATTCTGTGCCTGATGAAAAATTCCAGGAACATTCCAACAACTGATGTTAAGTTGTTAGGCCTGTGGCCAACTCTTTGCTCCCTGTTCCATTTCCTGAATAACAACGACATTTGCATTTTTCCAATCGAAGGGCACAATTCTCAAATACAGTGAGTTTGGGAAAACCAGCATAATACGTCAGCAATGGAATTCCCTCCCTCCAATACCCAGAGTTGGAACTGATTACGTCCTGGAGATTTGGAACTGATTACGTCCTGGAGATTTCTCGAATTTTAGTCCCATTAGGATCTCCATTACCATATTTTCTTGATGTGAAATAGATTTAGTACTTTCCATTGCCATATTTTAATTTTCCCTTTAGGTATGTGCTGCTACATACCGATTACAGTGTTTTCCTCGCAAAGAAGATGAGCAGTGTTCCCGGCAAGTCTAAATGGTGGCCAAGTTTCCCACGAAACATACCTTTGTTTATCCAGCAAATAAGTAGGAAACCGGTTTGTTGTTAATTGGAGGATCGCTTTTCCGGGGTAATAAACTCTGGCTCATTTGCTGTTGCATTCTTGAACTGATACATGAATACATGTCAGTGAATATCTTTGAATCACTATGGACTGTATTGGGGATGTGATAAGTCACTGTATCAAGTGTAAGGATTCTTATATGCAAGTCCATTTGACCTTTCTTCAATTTCTCAAGCATCGTTGTCCATTTATCGCCACTTACCGCCTCCTGTCTGTCTTCCACTTTCACTGTTATTTTTACCCGAAGCCTCCCCCCATGTTCTAATAGCCCATTTTACCAATTAAATATGGTTGTGGAAAGTGCTTTTAAACAGTAAAACGAGTGTAGGTTAGAAATAACTGCAAACTAAACGTAAGAATAATTAACAGTGAAGGTCACAGAGCAAACATTGAGAACTAAAATATAAATGGTACGAGAAGAAAAAACAATATAGGAAGTAAACACAAAAGGTGTGACAGGTAAAATGTTGAATTCGCTGTCAGCTTCTCCTATTCAAACAGTTCCTGGTAAAAAGGAGAAACATTGAAACTCCCCGTTGGCTTATCTCAGCCACAGATCTGAGCAGTGGCAACAAACAGTGAGAACCACCTAACAATCACACGGGAATTTTGCTTCACAAACCACCAGCATTGAGCTCTCGCATTTCTTTAAAAAATATATTGGGTGTAAAAACAAAAAGTGTGACAGGTAAAACATTTCAAGAGAAAAACGGATGAAATTCCTGTAGCTCAGTCGTTGAGGCAGTCACTTAACAAGGGTGAGACCTGTGTTCAAATCCATGAAGGTCAGGGCGAAACCTTGGACATTTTTCCTTACTCCACACGCGTAAAAATAATTCCTCTAAACAAATAATAATCATACAATTGGTCGTTTCAATCCACGACTGGTTGTGGGATACTGCTGTGCGCAATTGTCTACCACTTGTTGCCCACAAATATATTCAATTCACTTAGCACTAATATCTGTGAAGCGGATTCAGATGTCTAGACGATGTGTAATAGAGCTATATCAAATGCAGGATTATGATTATAGGAAATACGGGAAGGTGTAGATTAAAATTCAAATCAGGGGTTGCTCTGTGCACAAATCCATGTAACACAAATAATAACAGAATTGAGGTAAAGGCACAACATTCCGTTTTAATTTATGATTTGTAGGATTTACGCAGACCTAGTTGAAAACTGGGCATGACTGGGAGCTAAATATTCCACGATATAAGATCTTTACAAAAAACGGGGATACTGGGAAAGGAGAAGAAGTGGCGATAATGATCAAAGACACAATTTTAGCAGTAGAAAGAAAGGATTTCAGTCAGGGTGAGCAGGCCACATAGAAGTAGGGAACAAAAAAGGGGTAAGAATTTGTTGTGTGTGGGAGTGTGGAAGCACGAATAAGGGAAGTAGCAGCAAAACAAAATTGTTCTTCTTTCTCTTAGTTGGCAAGGATTACATAAACCTCATCAACAATTGGATGTCAAACTCTCTCCTCACCCCTCCTTTGCTGATCCCTCCTCCCCTGTGCCGTTCTCTGACCTCATACCTCACCAAAATTCCACTCACTGCTTTATGTGGACATCAGAACAAGAAGGTGGTGCACTGAGATCTCACGTTCCTTTACGACCAGAGTCTCGCAGTTGCGAATATGGAGATGAACAATGCAAAGAAAACCGGAGGGAACGCAATGTACAACAATCAAGGTAACCTATATCTGCCTCCAACCCAGAGACATAGTTAAACAGCCTGCAACTAAAGGGAGTTGATTCATTGTAAACATATAGAATAGGCTACAGAGAGAGACGGCGACATCAGATAGTGTTGTTTCGTTCTGGATCAAATTAGATAGGTATATTTGGGGAATAATATATTGGGGTAAAATATGCAAGGTGTATTATACGTGCTTTTTGGGTGAACGCAGCAACAATTTGAGTGGAGCTATATCTGACAAAAACCAATGAAGTGTGCGACCAATTTAAATTGGAGGAATGTTGACAAGGGGGAGAAATTCATTTTTCCCAACGGTTCCATGGGATAACAATTTATTGAGAGTCACAGACAGTACCTTGGTTGAACATCCAATGCACAAGCTTGTTGACCCTCTCCTACACCTCTCTATTGCTCTATCTACAACGTTTCATTCAATTATTCTGCAAATCCTCTTACTTTAAATGCACAATAACAATACTTTATTTCCCAACCACACCTTCTGTTTAACAGGGGTAAGCAGGAACCAATGTGTTAGTCGATTGGCGGGTTGCTCGTTGGTGCTAATAATCGCTTTTAAAACAAAATTGCTGCACTCAATCCATCACTCTTTTTATAACACCACTGTGAAGAATTCGATGCCATCTATCATTCGCAGTATATTTAGTTAATTTACTTTAGATATGTGAGTTTCGATACTTTTCAACAATATCATATGGCGTTATATGAAATCCAAGAATTCTTATCTTTTGTTGAATACTGGGAAGCATTTCACGATATTCTCCAAAAGTGACAGAATTATAGATATTGTTGCTGTTATTGTTACTATTATTCCAATTATTAACAGTATTAAAACTATTACAATTATAATTCTCACTGCCCACAGCACGACTGCCTCAACAACCGTCTCACCCACATCGTAACATATATGTCCTCCTGGGTGTCTCCACTCTACTGATGCTGGTGCTGCTGGTGACTGGAGCTGTACTAAGTAAATTTTGTTGAAACGTTTCCCATATATTATATAATCTGCTGGCATGAATTTGCCAGTGTTTTCGAGCAGGAGTGCGAGGGGCGTCAAAGTGACCGAAGTAGTGCAATGCAGCTAAAGCTGGTATAAAAATGCGAGGCACAAGAACAATGCGGGAAATACAGTTGGGTGCAGAATGAGGCATGAACAGCACATGGCCTACATTAGAAAAGAGGATAGAGCATTCATCAAGAAGCTGTGAGGAACTGGGTTCGATTCCCAGGTGGGGAGCAATCTTAGGCAAGTTTCCTTCCTGCACATGTTTCTGAGTCAATTTGCTGAACATTTTCTGGCGTAATAATCCCTTTAACAAAATTAAGATGTAAACTAATTGGGTCACTCATTCAACGACTGATTACGAGGCACCACTGTGTGCATTTGGTTGCTGTCTTTCTCCCAGAAAACTTTCAATCAAATCGCTATACCTACTGTGCATTGCTTTGACACATCTGAATTGCGTGATAAAGTGCTCTATCAAATGTATAACTGTATGTTGTTAGTAATATTCCTGATAAACTTTATTCATGTAGACGTTATGATGTCTAGAAACGAATCAATTTACCTTAAGTGTACTTTCTTGTGAAAGCCCAAAAGCAATGCCGCGCTATATAACCCATTGCCCTGCCTATACCCACCAGAATCCTCTCCATAGTCATGATAGATAAGCGTGTTGTGGCTGTGTATATTGCACAGACGTCAGAGATCATCGTGGCTTCTACGGCTCAGTTAACAACTTAATAGTGTTGCTGCTTCCTGAAAGAAGTGGCAGAAGACCAAAAGACCTCTTCGTATGGCAAAAGCCCAGTTACACTGCATCAGCATTCATTCATTCATTCGTTCCAGCGTCGCCTCTGAGACAGTAGAAAGAAACGATGAATGAATCCGCCGCCTACCTGGTCTATAACTTCCCTCTGGATGAAGAAATATTTCCAAATTCCTGTGCTGAAATTTCCCATCTATAATATCAACGAATTAAAACAGCATAGTGCCTTTCACGTCGGGAGGATACGGCAAAGTTATTTCCGAATATAAATCGATACGCTCTTTTTCTACCAACTTATAGTGGTGGAATGAATGGTTAGAGCCGGGTTTACTCTGTTTACATTTTTTTTCTACAGGTCCATTCTGAGACATTTCCAATGAACATTTTTCATGTAATAGCACAGCAAGTGACAAGAGCATTCTTTGTAGTGAGACGGGTTAAACGTTTCCTTTGGGCAATCATCAAACAACAAAAAAAATCACTTTTGTATAGCACATTTTCTGATAGTGTGTTCAAAACCTCTAGATTAATTTTATGGTATATTTTGCGGTGCATTATTACGCACTGCCCGTGTAAAACTATCTAATTCCATTATTTCTCTGCGGCCCTTGATGTGTCCGATATCCTTCCCCCTAGCCCTCTCAAAACGACACCTCCCCCTCTCTATCCTTCCTCCACAGATCCCTCTTCTCCGTCCTCTACTTCCTCACCCAAAACACATCCCGAGCTGCCTCCTGTTCCCATAAATTCCGCTGGTATGCCAGCGACCTCTGAACTCTTAAGGTGCAAATGTGAGCTGCCAAAGGAGGATGGATGAAATCAAAATTAACCAGCAAATTTGGCTAGATTACAACAAGGCATCCCACTCCAGCCTAGCCTCTGCCAATTCCGCCTATTATTCGAAATTAAACTTGTAGGTGATGGTCACGCCCCGGCTCTTTTTTTCCATCACTAACTGAATCCTCCACCACCCTACAATGCTTCATCCATCCTACCCTCCAACTCCAACTGCGAGGACATGTTGGACTTCCTCTAATCAAAAAGTTCAGGGTTAGTTCAGGCCTCTGCCACATCCTCGTTTACCTCCCCAGTACAGCTCCACCATGATCCATCTCCTTCCCACCCACCCGCACCCCTACACACCTTCCAGCCCATCTCTCCCCTCACGCTCTCTGCTTTCCTCCGTAAACTAAATCCCATCACCTGCTCCTTGATCTTTTCCCGACATTTTCCTTGTCTCCCAGCTCCATCTCCTAGACCCGTCCTATATATTATCATCCACCTGTCCCTATCCACAAGCACTGCCCCCACCACTGCAAACACAGCTGTCATTAGCCCACCTGTAATCTTGAAAAAATATTCTCTGGACCCACCACTACTATCCAGCTATTGCCTCATCTCTAACCACCCATTCCTCTACGAGGATCACGAAGGAGTCGTTGTTTCCCAGCTTCGCTGCTTTCTCTATCTTTCCACTCCTTCTTCTAACACTTTTAATCGGGCTTCCTTGCTGCACACATAACAGACACAGCCATGGTCAAAGTCCGAAATGACATTCTAAACATATGTCACCACGGCTCTCTTTGCCTCCTTGTCCTCTCCGCCTTCGACATAGCCGACGATTCCACTCTCCTTCACCATCTTTCTGTCCTTCTCAATCTCTGCTGATCTGCCCTTGCCTGGTTCAACTCCTACCTCTAGCACCATCTAGACATTATCGCCTCCAACGGCTTCTATTCCGGCTCCCGCACTTTCACATGTGGCAACATCCAGGGCTCTGCCCTTTGCCCCCTACTTTTCAAAATCTACATTCTTCCACGATGACATCATCCGCAGATATGGGATGAGTTCCACATGTATGCAAATGACGCCTAACTCTATCTCTCTGCCTCTATCTTTGACTTCAGGACTACCACTGGCTTCACAGATTGTCTTTCAGACATCAAGTCCCGGACGAGAGCTATCTTTCTACTTTTGAAAGTCAAAAAGATGCGTCAGCACTTTCATGCATGTCTTGTTGGCAGGATCAACCTCCATAGTTGCTCACATGACCTCACAAAGCCAAACAGGAATCTAGCTGTCTTTATCGACGTTCAAGTGTTTTTCCTCCAGCACATCCAAGCAATAATCCTTTCTGTCTTTCCTCCCAAAATAGCCCGACTCCTGCCTCACCCAATACCATCATTCACGCCACCACTGCATCCAGACTCGACTATGCGATGCACTGCCTTCACAATTACTTCCTCCATCAGCTGCAGATAATCCAGAACACTGCGCCCATGTCCACTACCGTTGCAAACTCCATAACACAATCTCACCATTCTTGCTCGACGCCATTGGCTCCCAATCTCCCAGATCATCCAATTCAAGATCCTGCTTTTCATATTTAAATAGCTCCACAAATTCACCCAACACAACAT
Organism: Hydrolagus colliei; assembly: GCA_035084275.1. Lineage (NCBI taxonomy): Eukaryota > Metazoa > Chordata > Chondrichthyes > Chimaeriformes > Chimaeridae > Hydrolagus > Hydrolagus colliei. The sequence goes on along the minus strand of JAYJKW010000341.1, from coordinate 118,757 downwards.
CCATGATCTCCTAACCCCTTAGCAAGCTGCTCGCCCCATCCACTCAGCTCCGGCCAGCTCCATGTCCCAGACCCACCCGCTATACCATTTGTAGATTATCCTTTAGCCACTCTAAACCCAACCTCTGGAACTCCATCTTGCATTCCCTCTTCCTCACCGGCTCCCTGGCCACCTTCAAGTCTCGCTTCAGATCCTTGCTCTTAATTGACCCATCTGCAACTTATAATCCCCTTCTCCGTTCCCCACTTTCTCAGGTACGAGTCTGAAACAATGAATGTCCAGTGCGTTGGGATGTTCTCCTGACGTACACGGCACTATACATGCATAAGTTTGCTGTTGCTGTTGTATAACCTGTTAGATTGTGATGTGCCTCAGCTTTGTTTCCATTTCAGTTACAATGGCCTTTAGAGAAATGACAAAATCCCAGAACAACTTCGAATTGGAGTTTAATAGTGAGTGTTGAATATCACAAAATGTTTATCAAAAACAGCAATAACAAAATAACATTTAGATAGCGCCTTCCACTTTTGGAGGGTGTCCAAATATATCGAACAGTCAGGTCGGGAATTTAGCAAGCGGGAGCGGCAGGATACGTGGAAGGGGACGCTCAGAGTGGTGTGTGTGTGTGTGGGGGGGGGGGGGGGGGGGGTGCGCGTGTGTTGGGAGGACGGCAGAAGGCATCATAGAGGCGGAGGATGTTGAGATCAGCCTTGAAAGAGCTAGGGAGGAAAAGAAGTGACACGGCTGTGAGATGGAATTCCAGTGCATGGGAACAGAGAGTCTGAAAGCCTGTAAACCAATGGTAAGGCGGGTATGGCGGAGCATACCGCAGCCTGATGAACGGAAGGGGCAATTAGGTTAATAGGGAGACAGCATGTCGGAGAAATATTATGGGGCAGAGCCATGAATGGCCTTGTGAGTGAGGAGAAGGACCTTGAATTCGATGTTGGGAGTGATGTGGTCGTGGAGCTTGGTGCGTGAGAGGAAAGGAGCTGCAGAATTCTGGATGATCTGCAGCTTGTGAAGGGAAGAGACGGGAAGGCCAATGTGGAACGGTTTCCTATACTTGAGCAGTGATGTGATGAATGCATGGTGAAGGGTTTTTATAGATTCATATTACCTTTACTAATAGTATTATTATTTTGGGGACCAGAGTTGAAATATGTATTAAATTTCCCTACATTTCTGTTAATGTACCAGGGGAAATACAGTGACCCCAATAAATAAATAATTAATTTTTTTATCAGTTGGGCATCAGACACATGACAACATATATCACCATACATAAGAGTAATAATAATCCTTTAATTTGATATAGCGCGATGCACCTTTTTCTAGCCTTAACCTTTATAAAATATAAGAATAACAAGAATATTTGTATTTGATCCAACACTTTCATAAAATCTCAAAGGGCTTTATCAGATGCATAGCCCGAAAAATATTTTGTGACTGTGACTGACATAATAAGGCACTATTTGAATCGCAAGTTTTATTATTATTATATATCTGAAATATCAAAGATATGCACTGAAGCTTTGCCTCCGTTTATATTACAGACACTTCCAATCAAGTCCTCAACGAAATATCACAATTGAAGATGGACATGCTGAAGCAAAACAGTAAGTTATTCCATGACAAGTAGAGTTGTTGTCAATGGTAAACTCCCAAAACAAAGAGAAGGAAAACATATTGAAATCTAGTGTTAGTGTGATAGACCAAGGAAAATAGCGATTGAGCGATTATATTTTCCTACATGGGTGTCTGATGCATGGGGAAACCCATCAGCAGAAATTATAACATCGAAACTTACTGGGATTTCCAAGTATGCCTCCTGCATAGGGAAATTTGCACTTATTGGTAATGAAATGTGCACTTCTTCCCCCTCACTGAGGTGGGATAAAAATGTGTTGACTCCATCTATTAACTTCGCTCTTGAAAGTTGTTAACCAATTCCACCACCTATTCCTTCAATGCACTCCAGACCCGAACAACTCGCAGAGCTAAACATTTCTTGTCTTCTGAATGTTAGTACGTTTGTCAAATAAATCAGTGTCTGATTACCTATCCACCAGCCAGTTGATAAAACCCACCAAATTTATAAGGTTTCATCACAACTGCCTGACCATTCTGTTCTATGCCCGTATTGATAAAATCGGAGAAACTCGAATGTTGTTTCTCGGACGCCGAGGAACACATAAGATTATGCCAACTAGCTTACATTGCCTCTCCTCAATCTTTCTCCAAAAATACTTCACTTCAATGTTCTCAGCATTAGCTTTCATTTGCCACGGGTCTGCCCAATTCACTTGTCTATGTATGATATTTTCAGTCTGCTACTTTCCTTCTCGACATTTGCTGTTTCTACAAGAAATGTTGCACCTGCAAATTGTACATGGTCCTCGAATACTGAAGACAAGGGCATTTATAATGTGGTAAGGTGCTATAGGAAATGCAAGCTTAATATTATTTTATTAACAGTATTATAATGTAGACCATGGATGAGATATTTACTAAAGTTCTGCTTCTACTTCTGTTGCAGATACTCTCAATGGAATCCTCAACTCACTGCCAGAATTACAGACAAGCAGTTCAATGCTCAAGGGAATTAGTAAGTTATTCCACCATAAGTCGAGATAGAGTTAATGGCAAACTCTCAAACAAAGGGAAAGAGAGCAGTATGATTTACAGCAAGTGTTAATATGGAGGACCAGTGGAAATATAGTGAGCCCAACAAACGAATAGTAGATTTTTTATTAATTGGGCGTCAGACAAATGACAAAACATTTAAAGTTCGACATATGCCGCAAATGCAGGGTACGTTGCCAAAGTTTGCAAGGAATGTGCTCTCTCTCTCTCTCTCTGGAGCAGGCGAGCGGGCACCCGGGCGAGCGGGCGAGTGAGTGAGTGAATCCAGTGAAACGTGTGAAACGAATGAAACGAGTCCAAAGAATGAAGCGAGTGAAACTGAATGAGAAGGAAGCCTCTGTATAATCTCTTATATTCTGTTTGACTTTCAACTGTACTTTTAATCCCACATATGTGCGTCGATCGATTCAGTTCTCCCCCATCTCAACAACATTGCTATTCTCCATCATTACCTCTTCCCTTCAGCTATGCTTTGATATTACTTAACATAAACTGAGTGCATGATGCTCTTCCCAATGTTTCCCTCCACAAGCTACGGACCACACAGAACTCTACAGCTCGCGTCCTCTCCTGCACCAAGTTCCACAATTACATCATCCCCAGCAACATTGTCTAACGCCCCCCCCCCCCCCCCCCACACACACACACACACACAGCCCCAATACTTGCAAAGTTTCATGTTTCTAACTTACAAAGCCCACCACAATCTTGCCCCATGTAATATCCAGAACCAGCTGAAACCCTCAAATTCTCGCTGTGGCATGCACTATCAGGCATTAGCAGCTGTTACCTTGGGCAAATTTACTTACTCCGTACATCCACTAATAATCTCTCATGAACAAATGAACTACTCTTTTTGTGACACTGCTGCGTATTTCCCACGGGTATACAGTGAATTCACTTTCTTGTGTGTTATGTGAAGCGTTTCTAGAGGCTAGAAAAATAATGCAAAATACTATATCATATAAGCATTATTATCATTAATGTGAAAGCCGTGATATACTTTTTCTGATGAGTAAACTAATCCGACACAATTAGTGTTGAAGTTGCAGGTAAACTATAAAACAAAGAGAATAGAAAATAAGGGTTAATATTAGTACAATAATGTTTTCATAATAGACATTAGTAAATACTATGTCTGCCAAACTCTGAGTGATTGGCTCTTATCTTCTGTAAAAATATTCTAATCCAATCACGAATCGACAGTTAAGGAGGACCGTGGCGGACAAGCAACAGAATCGCTTCAAGACAGCAATATCAACGACAAACTATGCAGTTTCACCTGTTAGACACTAGCAGTTATCTCAATGCACACTGTGCGGTCTCCAACACTTGGCCCTTGCCAACCTGTGTTTAATATTTTCTGGAATTATGTAAACTGGATGCGTCCATCGGAGTGAGAGAGAGAGGGTACATATTCTATTCCAACAATCAATCATTCTAATATACATGTATGGGTGGCATACATGGAAAACCCAATTTGGTTTTGGTACTCTTAAGTACGGTGATGGGTTGTGCAAAATAAATACAATTATGTGGGGGAAAGACAGGAGACAATTTATATTCTTGTCGAATATTAAGATTAACATTCCTTTTGGAAACAATGTCTCTCTACAGATCAGAGTTGTGCCCGGTGTCCCAATGAGTGGGTTTACTTCAATTGTTCCTGTTATTACGTTTCAACAAATCAAGTAGACTGGAAAACCGCACAAACAGAGTGCATCACACGTACAGCCAACCTCGTGGTCATCAATTCAGTAGAAGAGCAGGTAGGATTTTCCTGATTGTCAGATTGGGGACCTGTAGCTCATTTGTGAGAGCGTTCGCCTCATAAGCAAGAGCCCTTGGATTCAATTCCCAGCAGAAAGAAATCCTGGCCATATATCCTTACTCTTCATGCCAATGTGCCTTGAAGTAAGTAGGAACACAGTTGTTAGCTGCTTTTCCTGGGGTAGCAGTTGCTTCCACAAAAAAAAATAGTGATAAATTAGTGACTTACATCCATGCTAGTTTGCGGGGATTTTGCCCACAAAATGTACTGTTATTTAGACGGTACATTGAATTGAAATATTGTGAGATATCGTGAAGGCATGATCAGGCTCCATATCAAATGCAATGATTGTTCTTATTGTTGACTGGACATTATTAGCTTAGCTTAATGTCTCACGATGCAGTCACAGATGCGTAAATAGAGTTGATGTACTGATTAACCATGATCTGTCAAAAATGTGCAACAGGTTTCAGGGACTGATTGGTCTATTCATGTTCTTTATTCCGATAAACAACAACAGCATGAGATTTACAGCATTTTATGTAATATTCATAATAATCCTTGCATTTGGTATAGTGCCCTATCATAACTGCAGGACTGCTAAAAGCACTTCAAAAAATATATTGCAAATTTATGTTTGCACGCAAGATGTCTCAAATCACTTAACAAAATTTGATTTAGTACTAGTATTGATCATTACATTTGCTATGGTGCTGCATCACATCTAGTAGATACCTCAGTGCGAGAGCCCAAATTCAAGTGCCTCCCAATGCTTCTGACCCTCTGCAGAGTGGGTGGCAGCGCCACAGCTACCTTCCATCTCCTGTCTCTAGATAGTGTCCTTGGCTTCTTTTTCTGCTCAACTCAATGTAAATCTTTGAAATGCCGTAGTGACTCCCAACACATTTTTAAGCACAGTGATACTCCGAATATGGTACTGTAAGCCTTCCTGTAGGTTACTGACCAAAAATCGTTGGAGTCTCACACTGAGCCACTGGTTGTGGGGAAATGCCCATCAACAAGGAAACACGTTAGGCTGCATTTAAAAGATGGGATGGAGGCGGCAAGGAAGAGGTATTCAGGGTGACAATTCTAAAATTTTAGGTTAGTGATCATCAGTGGTGTAGTGGAGGGCATGAGGGACAAACAAGAGGCCGGAACAGCTGAGCAGAGAGAGCAGCAGTGGGAGTGAGGGGAATTCAGTTTGGATACACAGGAAGATGTGACGGCACAAAGCGTTTGTATACAAGTGAAATGATCGTGAAATTCATCCAATGGGAAATTGATAGCGATGGGAGCCTCACCAGGACTGGTATGATGGGCTTTCTGTGTTTTGCGCAGGAAGTATCTGGGTTGTAGATTTCGCATAAGTAAGCTTGGTCTGAGCCAATGCTTGAGATCTTAGCAATTGTCAATGATGGTAATTCCTGGAGATTAACCAGGTACAATAATAAAACTTATATTTTGTGGAATCCTCGACACTGGGTGTATCTCTGTGCGCTTCACCACTAAACTAACATAGGTAAACCATAGAGACCATTTTTATAATATTCTTATTGGCACCACAGTTTTTTCTCCTGGAAGCAAGTCACCATGACGTAAATTGGATCGGACTCATTGATATGAAGTCTGAAGGTAAATGGAACTGGGTGGACGGAACCGATTATGTATCTTCTGTGAAGTAAGTCCTATTCCATCGTGCCGCCGCGTCATTTCACTACAAATACACAAGCACTACACATTACAGCAAATACTATAAAGGGTTTTAAGAAATCTTACCAATATAAATTGCATGAAGTGAAATGAAATCATGATAATAATTATCGTAATTACAATAACAATAATCGTTGCATGTGACATAGTGGTTTTTACGTCTCCTAGACATCTCAAATCTCTTCACAGAACATCCTGTAAAGTGAATTGACTTTATATTTGTGGGCAACACGAGGCAGCCAATTATAATCCTTGCATTAGATATAGAGACATATCATGTCTTCGAGATATCTCAACAATTCACAGGATATATAAAGTGAATTGATTTTATGTTTCGTTGTTGGCATGCAAGACCTATTAAACCAATAAAGAATAGAGTCTTTCTATTTGCAGTCGCACAATGCAGTACAAATGTATACATATACAACAGAGATGTCATGTGACATTTAAGAATGCTTGCTGCACAGCTGGGCTAAGGCTGTGAGCCGAGCGATGGGTGGGGGAAGGGGAAAAATGAACACGAGTCATCAAAAACAAATGGTCCATGATGGATTTTTAGAGAGTGGACGAAGACGCCTATGGTGGTCTGGTAGAAGTAGACGTTCTTCTAGGATACATTAATTCGTATTTAATTGCTGTATTATATTCTAGACTTTGGCGTAATGGCGAACCGAATAATGTAGGAAATGAGGATTGTGCGATATTCTTGGACGATGGAGAATGGAATGACGAAACATGTAATCTAAAGTTTAGATTTACTTGCGAGAAAGCGTTTTAAGGACAGACGAAGACGAAATCAACTGGGACCAAATTTCTCTGGTGGGAGCGATTGGTCAGTCTTGGTCCTGACCATCATGTACGCTTGTGTTTCTTAGTATTCTATATTTACTGCTTTGTCTTGTCATTCTCACATTCTGCATATTGTGACTGCAATAACTTGCATTTATGCACCACCCTTCAGCGGTGGTACACTTCAGAGTGCTTGAGAGTGGAGTAATTCTAGTCATCTAGCCGAGGACTCTTAAATCAGGAGTTGATCTTAGGCATACGTCAAGAGAATAGTCTTCAGGTGAGATCTGAGGAACGGCACAGAGTGAGTGAGTGGGGGAACATAACCACGTAAGAATGATGAGCACGAGTAGGACATTCGGCCTACCAGCCTGCATCGCCATTGAATAAGATCATGGCTCATCTATTCTAGCTCCACGCCTTATCACCATATCTCTTAAAACTTTTATCCATAAGAAATCTATCAATCTCAGTATCAATATGTTCAAGGACTGACCGTCCGCATCCATTTGGGGAAGAGAATTTGTTAACTTCCCTACCCTCTGATTGAAGAATTGTTCTCTCAACTAATTGCGAAACCGCTGACGCGTAATCTTCAGTCTGTGACCTCTGGTTACAGTTTCTGCAAATAAGGGAATCAGTCTCCCATTATCTACTCTTACTCTTTCTTGCTCCCTGAATAATCTTATATTTGTTTACAGGATGATCTCTAAGTCTTCTATGTTCTAGAGACTATTGGCCTAGATTGCTCAATCTACCCTCATGACTCATTCCCCTGATCCCAGATACCAACCTAGTGAATCTACATTTTACCCCTCCAAGGCGAGCACATCCGTTCTTAAATAAGAAAACCAGAAATGGACACAGCATTACACGTGCGGTCTCACCAGTGTCCTATAAAGGTGTTACATTCTAATCCTTTTTATAATGAACGCCAACTAACCGTTAGCCTTCCTAGATGCTTGCTATACATGCAAATTAACGTTTTGTGACTGGTGTACACACAAGTCCATCTGAACGCTAACACTTTTTAATCTCTCCCCTTCTAAAGGCTAATCTGCTCTATTGTTTTTACTTCACACTTCCCACCATTTTATTTCATCTGCCAGCTACCTGCACATTCACCTAGCCTATCTATATCGCGGCTGCATTTTTATTAATGTTATATTTGGTGTATACTCTCGCTTCTAATTCAGTGTCAACAAACAATTTTGATATTTTAACTTTGTTGTCCTCACCTAGATCATTGATGTAGATTGGAAATAGTTGAGGCCCTAGCATTGATCTCCGTGGCATTCCACGTGTCACATCCCGCCAACCTGAGAAGGACCCGTTTATCCCTTCTCTTTGTTTCTTTCCCGTCAGCCATTCTTCAATCCATGTTAATATATTTCCCCCAATTCCATGGGGCTGTATGTTTTGGATCAACCTTTGTTGCGGCACCTGATGTCTTTTGGAAATACAAATAGACTACATCCACTGATTCCCCCCTATTGAATCTAATTGATACTCCCTCAAAATATAAACATGTTTTGTCAAGCATGACTTTCCGTGTAAAGCCAATTTGACGTTGTCCGATTAGATTGTGCTCCTCTATGTACCCCACTGCGACATCCTTAACTAAGGATTCTAGAATGTTCCCTACCACCGATGTCAGACTAACAGCTCTATGGTTCTCCATATTTTCTTTCGCACCTTCATAAATAGTAGTGTGACGTTTGCGATCTTGCATCCTATGGGAACCGTTCCAGAATCCAAGGAATTTTGGAAGATCAGATGCAAGGCCTCCACTGCCTCGTGAGCCGGGAAGCAGGGATTGAGGTAGAGACTGACAGAAGTGTCAGGCTATGGATGGGAAACTGCTTTGAACTTGTACCTCAAGCTCGCATAATTCACATTACAACCCCTTCAAACTCATCCCAACCTACTTCCATGACCTTCGAACCCTTTACTAATCAGACCACCCCCTCTTTTCAGCAGTCTTAGTCCTGCACCACGTCCACCGAACCATCCACTCCACCATTGGTCGACGACCATTTAGCCACTCTGCCCCAAATCACTGGAAATCCATCCAGCAATCCCTCTGCCTCGCGCTTTCCATGGCTCAAGCATCCTGTTCGTCTGGACCCTCAACCCCATCATGCTTTATCCCACATTTAATTAATCTTCGAATTATTAATCCAAGAACATCAGAGATGAGAGAGCCACAAATAAGTAAATCAATCGTGGGTTAAACATATTGCTTATGATGCATTGCATTTCCTAAGGCGCTGCTAAACTGATGTCCTGGCTGCCTGTTCAAGTGGATGGTAAAATATACTAATAACACAATCCAAATAGTGCTGGGAATATTTCTGAGTTTCCTTGCCAAAGTCCTCCAGATAAAACTGATCACTGACCTCATGTAAGACTCTCGAACATTGCTTTGTGCAAACTGATTCCTGTATTCTAAATCTACAGAAATACTATTTCAGTTGTCAAACAGTAAAGCTGTGGAATAAGTTCCGCCTTACAGTACATACTATGTTAATGTATGTATATGTGTAGACCAGATAAAGAGCGATTTGAACTACAAGATTTAATATTAGTGCGTTATTATTTCGAAAATCTTGTTGAGTCCTTCTGCAATTGGCCATAATGCAATCTAGTTTAATTTGATTCTGGGACCAAGCGACGGTCAGGGTATAGAATTGAACAAAGGCGCGGTCTAAGACGAAGTTCTTCACGTGAGACCTTAACCCGAGAAGAGAGGAGATCAGAAGAGAAGGAGGCGTGCACATGAATGGAAGAATTTGAAAACAAGGCTGAATGTCGTGAAATCGATTCCAGGTTAGACTTTTCAGCCACTGCATGATGGGCATCGGTCTTCAGGTTGTTGGGAGCACATTTACAGGTCCACTAGTGATCTACAATCCATTTTGACCTACTCAAAGCCGAAGTTCAATCTGACATCCCAAGTTTCCATGTTCTTTTTGGTTGCACACTTTTATATGGTCGCCTGGTCCAGATTGCTCAATAGGACGTCGGTGTAGCTTGGACTCACAACTCACTGCCTCCATTTCCCTTTCATTTATAATAGTAATATAATAATATAATAATCGTTGCAATTTACATTGCGTATTTCCTATATTATTAGCGTCTCAAAGCACTTCGCAGAATATACTGTTAAGTGAATAGACTATATTTGTGGGCAATATGCGGCAACCAGTTGCGCACAGCAATGTCCCACAGAGTCATGTATTGGAAAGACCAATTTTTGGTTTTTTTAATATGTATAATAATGGATTATCATAGTTTTAACATAAATTTTAGTAACATACCCGCATTACACTTGTTCTGTAAATAGAAATTAACGAAATTATTAATTTCTACAGCTTCACGCAGTGCTTGAAATCACACTATTTAAGTGTCTTCACACATAATTACACAACTAAAGCGTAACTCGCATAACAACCTCGCTACTTTTGAGGCAACGACAATGACAACACTGCATCATGGTCGTTTCCCATAATGGGTCAGAAAATAACAGCGCCAAAGCAACAGTTAGAAGACAATCAACAAACTACAACAACGTCGATTTATATAGCGCCCTCCATGCCGGACGCCGTCACAGAGCGCTTCACAATCGCGGATCCCGGGACCGAGGCAGGGGAAGGGGAAGCAAAGTGAGCGAAGGCGCGGTCGAAGGCAAAGGTCTTCAGCTGGAACATGAAACTGAGAAAATTGGTGGGGAGGCTACGGAATTGAGGAAGGGTATTCGCGTAGTGGAGGATATGGTGAACATGGAGGAGGCCAGAGCCGGTGGAGCGAAGGCAACGGGAGTTGATTTGAGGAGAGAGGAGGTCAGCGCAGAGGAGGGTGCAGATGAATGGAGGGATTTCAAGACGAGGCTGAGGATCATGAAATTGATCCTGTCGTGGCAAAGGAGGCCGTGGCCGCTGGCAATGCCTGGGATAATCGTGGAGCGAAGCTTGGTGCAGGTTTGAATCAGGTGGATTTTGTGGATTGTGGTGGAGGGGAGACCGGCGAGGAGGGCGTTGCAATAGTCCAGTCGAAAGGTAACAAAGGCGTGAACCGGCATACAGCGCTGTGTTAGGACATCCGACCCGTTGGAACTGTAAAGGAATTATTTGGCAGTGCTCCTCCGGTCAGTACGCTTAACCTGCTCCATTCTACATAGACTTCTAATTGTCTATGTAATCGCATGGATCAATGGGCAAACGGACTGTTTGAGGAGTTAGAGCGAAGCATGGAAACAACTGAAGGCAATTTTGCTTTTCAAGCCTGTTTTGCATCCTATAAAGTCGTGGTTTTTCCATATCTTCATCCCGATATACACTTGTTCCTTAATAATCTGACGTTACAAATATCCATCCGCATCAGTCTAAAATTTGTGAATGGAGTCAGCATCCAACACCTATTTATTTTGGTGAGGGGAGGGACGGTAGGAGATCTAACTTCATACTAACTGTCGGTGGAAATCTGCCTGATGATTTCAGTCCTAAATGGACTAGGTCTAATTACAATTTAATGAAATCTTGTGTTAGGTTTCCAAAGCTGAGAAAATACCTTCTGTGTTATTGTATATAAAAACCACAAGGTCATATTGGTAAAGCGTTTTCACTTCTGTAGTATTCCCCAGGTGCTTCATTCATTCGCTCCACATGTCCATTTGCATCCAAAGCCAACGGAGCTATTCAGTGTATAACAACTCAGCATAAATTACGATTTTTGAAAGCAGAAATATTCCACGTTGATTCAGCGAAGCACATTGTGCAACAAACTAACTGTTTAATTCTTCATATATTGTACATTAGCTCTGCTGATAAACCACTGGTTTCTGATCATACATATTCAGAGTTTTTTTTAAAAAGACGATTTTTAACTTAGTAGTAATAGAAAACTTGAAAAAAAGACAAAACTACAAATCTTGCAAAAATATATCTATCAGTGTGACATCGAGCACTGTTCAATTTTTTTCAACATGTGGAACATGAATAAGGCAATTACAGAATAATAAGAGGAATTGTAAATAGGTTATCAAAGTATTAATATTAATAATGCTTGCACTTGATATAGCAATGTTCACATCTTATAGACGTCACAAAGCGCTTCACAGCATATACTGTAACGTGAGTTGACTGTGTATTTGTGGGCGAAACGCTGCAACCAGTTACGCTCTGCTCTGCCTGGATTCGAATACAGGTCTCAGGCTTGTAAGGCGAATGTTTTAATCTCTGAGGTGCCGGAGCGTTTTAAGCACGGTATTATCCCATCGGACAAACCAGAGGCAGGTGAATTTCGGTCTCGCGAGCTGCATAGGATGAAAGTGGTTTGTGACCCTACAGCATGTAAGCAAACGTGGCAGCGCATAGCATTCCAGGCTCAGGGTGTCCAAAGTAAATTATTGCTTTGTGGGTAGTTTCATTGAGTAACTTGGGCCACCAGTTGAGTATCTGGGACGTCCAACCGAAAGTCACTCAGCTTCGCCTCGACTCTGGCCTCCATTCAGTTCTCAACTCTAGACAATACATTTCGATGGACCCAACGACAACTCCTTCGCCCCAACCCCCGTCCGTTCGTCCGTCCTCAGATCGGGTCTGAAGCATTAACTGTGGAGCCCCTTTGGACGTACTTCTGAAGTGAAAATTTGTTGTTGTTGTTGTCCTCTCAATTTGAAAGGCGCTCTATCAACATCACACCGTTGTTTGTGGTTGCTGTTGTATGAAGTAAAAAAAACTAAAGATCGAATCAATTTATTGCATATCATTGAGTAGACTGTTTACAATGGAGCACTCTGCTCATCTATTATCTCCTCATACCAGGAAAGATATTAAGGTAGTTTAATGGGTTCATAAGACATGTACAACAATGAAACAAGGGACGAGACCCATCTTGTTGAATCTTTAATTCTGTATCAAATGGACAAAGCTCTGCGCGGCACAAAGCTTCTAAAAACAGATTGTGTGAACGGTTTCGGCTGCAGTTTAACCACTACAACACACAAAGCTTGTTATTGGTACCATCAACCTGCCAAGTTTCCAACTGGCTGTCATTGCATGAAAACCCAATTCATAAACAACTCCATCTCCATCCTTACCCTCTTTTCCTCCTTTCTGCAGTGGCCCCACTTCTGCGACGTTTTGCGGGACACTGCTGTGAGCACTTTGACTGCCGCGTTTCACCCAAAAATGTACAGTCGGTTTTCCTGCGCCCCTTCCCCCTCCACTAGCCCCTCCCCTAACACTCTTTTCCCTCTTTTTACGCAATCTCAGCTTCAACGACTAGTTGGGGGACACTGTTTCGTGTAATTTGGCTGCTACGTTTCTCCCACAAATATTCTGTCAATTTTCCTACTTTCCTTCCCCAAAATACGAACCCTCTCCAACTGTTCTGGTCCCTGCCCCTGTCTCCCACTTCCATCCCTCTTTTCGACGCCCTACCCCGACCCCTCTGCCCTGCTTTAGTCCCTACCTCGGAACGTTGTTGTATTTTATGAAGCGCTTTGATATGTCGATAAGACGTAGGAAGCGCTATATACATGTAAGGATTAACACTATTGCATCACAAAATTACACTTCTAAAGCGCATTTCAACTCAGGAGGGCGTTCCGAGTAGGTGGCCAGTCACAGCTTCATTCCCCATCTTAGGACAGGGCATTGAGAGGGAAGGGAGATCAGGATTTGCTGGTGGGTCCACCGAAGCGGATAGTTTGTCAAGTGTCGCCCACCAATGGTGCGGAATCTGGGTGGGGGGACATGGCGCCGGCCAGAACCTGCTGTGCGGAGGAGGCGGACAGGTTGTTAAGGGGATACGAGATCATAGATTGTGGGTGAGGAGCTATTGTCCTCACAGGTGTTTGGGCAGATTGCCTCAGATCCCTCTGCACATTTCTGCCTCCCGTTCAGGGCAGTGTTACTTCCCCTCAAAGTAAGTTTTGCACATTGATTTATAGAATGAATTCGTACTATGTGTGCAATTATAATATTTATCCGTGCATTTGATATAGCGATTTTCACTTCTTATCAACGTCACATATCGCTGCACAGAATAAACTGTGAAGTAAATTGCCTGTCTGTTTGAGGGCGAAACGCGGCAGCCAATTGCGCGCAGCTGTGTCCCACAAACAGCTATGGATTGAAAATAGCCAGTAAATATTATCGTGTCATTTTTGGACGTACTATAATTACGCACACGGTTGAAAATGAGCCCGGCCACGTATTGGCATATCGGAAACTCCCACAAGTATACCATGTGGCATCAGCATTAACACGTTATGAGAAATGTAAAGTTGATCACTCTGCAACTTTATGTTTTGCTGACAACTCTGTAGGGCTTCTCTCGCCTGCTTGTGGCTTCTCTGACCAATGTGGTTTCAAACTAACTGAGTAAGAACTCTATGCTGGGGAAGTGAGAACAAGTTACTATGGGAAGTCCAAATGAATGCTGATATCATAATCTCCATATCAGATGTGTCTGACCCTGAAATCAGCCGTCATTCATAGCAATGATCCACAGGCGACATACCTAAACCCTGGCCGCATCTCACAACCACTGTTACTGAAGACTAGTTGTATTATTGACTCAGCAACAAGTACATACTGACCATCACAGGGTATGATTACATTCGAGGTTTCTGTTGTTCACCCAGAGGATCCAATTTAATATCCTGGTCGTCACATTTAAAGTCCTCCACAACATCACACCACGCTACATCCGTGACTCACTAAACCCTTCCCAACCTGCCCGCTCCCTCTGCTCAGCAGGCACTGACCTGCTCCTTGTCCCCTGCCCCACCTGCCCCACCATTGATAGGGAGCATTTATTCACTCTGCCCCCAACATCTGGAACTTCAACCCACAGTCCATCTGTCTCGCCTGCTCTCTGGCCTCCTTCAAATCCCGCGTCAAAACTCTCCACTACCATGGTCACAACAGCAACTCCTAATCCCCCCTCTCACCGCCCCCCCCCCCGTCCCCAGCTCGGGTCCAGCGCCTAGGGGCGTCCTCCTGATTTAAAATGCGCTTTGCAAGTGTAATTTTGTTGTTGGTTTTGTTGAGCACGTCAGATTCGTATTAGTACATTCCCCAGGAGATCTCGCTTAACTCCCGCTTGGCAACAGTGGTTGGTTCTAGAAACTTACAGTCAGTTCTAAAAATAACTGAATCGCAGTGGAGGATTCTCCGGGATATAAATAGTGGCACATTTTACGTCAGTCTGAAGTATTGTTTGCAGCACTGATATTTGCTACACTGTTCAGACAATGTTGCGGAAATTAGACGATTCTACACTGTCAATAATTTTTCAAGTCGAATTATTTTATTATCCCATTCTAGCAACAATAGGCATTTCAGGTAATTAATAATAGACAGTTTTTAAAATAATCCATTAATACTCGCTTTTCTTATAGCGCTTTTCACATCTTACAGGCATGTCAAAGCGCTACACAGAATATACTGCAAAGTGAATGGACTTGTAGATTTGTGGGTGACTCGTGACATATTCCGCACAGCAGCGTTGCCATAAACAGTCGTGGATTGAAATGACCAATTTTATTAATAATATTTGGGGGGGACGGATTATTGTTGGTTTTGTGATGTCCGGAAACTTGTCCAAGGTTTCGCCCTGACATGTCTGGATTCGGGATCTCACAAATCCAGGACTAACGCTTAGTCTCACGCTTGTAAGGCGAGCGCTCTAACCAATGAGCTTCCAGGGCAGTTTGTACTTGTATTATGTTGCTTGACGTGAATGCAAATAGAAAACCAATTTATGTCACCACCTCCAGCTGCAAATAGTAAACCAATCTATGCCACTATCTCCAGCTGCAAATAGAAAGCCAATCTATGTCACCATCTCCAGGGTTCTATATCCTCTAATTTTTTTTGATGGGCATCATATCTTCTACGAGCAATAATTTCCAGCAGGTGAACGCAGCTATGCAGCTGGAGGAGGACAAGACTATCCTCAATATTTCCATTCCTTTCGGTTTGAACTGTGCAACCTCAGGATCAGCTAACTGCACAACGTTACTTCTGGCACACATCCGTCGAACGAGCAGGCCATTTGTTTCGTCCTCCACCCCATTGCCTGCCACCTTCCACAGCTAACAGCGAACACAGCCTTGGTACTTGTCCATATCTTTGTCACTCCTCGGCTGCACTATCCATTTTGGATTGCAGTTCCGATCCTCTATCTATCATTTGATTGGTTGTCTTACTCTTCTACTCTGGAGCAATCCAGGATGCTACCCAACATGAAGAGCGCTATATAAAGGCAAATTCACATTGTCTACACCGTGTCTGCACTAGCTGTGACACTGATAGTGGGAGCCTTCTTTTCAAATTAACTGCTTCATTCACGTAATCCACTGTGAATGATAGTGATTGTGCTTGTTGTGTGCTAAAAGCTGTGATCAGTTTCGAACAAATAATGACCAACAGACAGCGGCGGAAACCTTTTTCTAATTTGGAGTAGATCATTGGGATCCTTAACGTCTACCTGAACGGGTAGAAAGGGATTCGGTTTACGCTGTCACCTATTCTGCAGGGTGCGCCTAAAAAAATGCAACTCATCACCCCTTCGCTGGAGCGATATATCAGACCATCTGATTCCGAGAACCGATGTGAGAATCGAGCCCACAAGCTTTTGAATCAAAGGTGAAGTATGACTGCTGAGCCGAATTCACTCGTCCAGAAGATGAGAAATGCGTTGGCTGAAAATGCCCTGATTGTGAGCAGGTTCAGCGATAGAGAGCGACCAGGGCAGAGAACGTTTGAAGGTGAGTTTGAGCATTTTGAAATCGATCTGCTCCGTGACAAGTGAAAGGCAAGCTTGGCGAGGACTGGAGTGATGCTATTGAGAACTGTGTTCGAATACATGCAGGTCAGTGGCACTCCTTGTGCAAGTTATCTTACTTCACCCACCTCATACTAATCCCTAAAAAAAAAACACTAATAAAATTGGTTATTTCAAACCATGAGTGGTGTTCGGGACGCTGCTGTGCGCAAACTGCTGACACGCTTCGCCCACAAATGGACAGTTAAATCACTTTATAATCTTTTCTGTTAAGCGCTTTGAGAAGTTTCATTATTATTATTCATTATGCATGCGGCGTGCTTGCTAGGAGTGATGAGATACTAAAAATATTGGCAACCAGCTGCATGTTGCTATTCGTGGAGCTGTAGATTCCAGTAGATAGGCATTGGATAATCACGTTGCTTTTGATTACTGATCATCCGTTTTGTAAACGAGTTTTTTTCCAACATTTGTTAACAACAAATCCAAGAAACACTGCAACTTTAGTTCGATCCACTAAATCGATCGATTATATGTGGTGCATTTCAGTTCTGTTTTGATGCTAGCATTCACAAAATGAAGCAACGTAACTATTTTGAATCTATTGTGATTTATTTTGTGTACAGTGATTAGTCTTTTCACAATAATGCTGTGTCATTTTTTTAACATGCTCTTAAATATCCAGATGTACACATAGTATTTATGACCGTGTCTGAGCAAGCCAACAGTTAAAAATATGTTCTGCTAAATTTGAACGTCCATCCCATTCCCAAATCACTGCCTGAAGGTGACATGTTTCCTAATGAGATGAATTAATGAGCCTTTCACTCTGATACTCCTTGCTTTCAGGTCACCTTTTTTCCAGGTCTGCAACAAAGCATCAGCGTAGTCTGTGTGATTTAATGTCCTGGCGTGTGTCCGCATGAATCCTCTGACTCGGAAGCCTAATCTCTACAACTTTCCACATTCTCCTTCCCACCATAAAGCTTAATTACTGTTTGAGCAAAAATGCCATCAACTACACGGAGTACTGCAGCTCAATGATTAGAGCACTCCACTTACAAGCGTTAGACCTGTGTCCGAATCCAGGCAGTTCAGGGCAAAACCCTGAGCAAATTTGCTCCATACGCCTAATATGAATCCGTCCAAAAAACTCCACAATATTTTCGTTATCACATATGCAGTCAGTTCACTCAACACTATATTCCATGAAACGCTTGCTGTTGTCTAGAAAATGTGAAAAACACTGTATCAAATGCAAAGGTTATTTATTATTATTAATCATAACTTACGCTACTCAGCTGTAAATTCAGTAAATGCATGTGTTTGTTTATCATTGACTTACAGGGAACCTGTTGGCCATTGTGGTCCTGTCCCGCGGGAAGTGTGGTCTCTCCAAAGGTACCACCCGCTACCTGGTGTCCATGGCAGTGGGTGATCTACTGGTCGCCATCACCGATGTGCTGTTGAACCAAATCAATGGTATTTACTTCCATGTCTCACTTCTGGACATGACTCCCGTGTGTTCACTCGGATTGGTGTTACTGTCAGCCGCGACACATGTTTCAGTCTGGTTCACAGTGGCTTTCACCTTTGATCGCCTGGTCGCTATATGTTGTCCAAAACTGAAAACAATATATTGTAATGAGAGAACAGCAACCGTGGTTATAGTGGTGATTTCTGGTCTAAGCTGTTTGATCAGCATTCCCTGGTACTTTAAATATGAACCCTTGGAGATACTGGACAATGTTCGTTGGTATTGCATTGACAAACCAGCTTTCCTCACCTCTTTGGGATGGATTGCGCTTCACTGGTTTGACACAATAACAACTCCATTCGTTCCATTCTTTCTGATTTTACTTATGAACGTGGTGACCGTTAGACATATTTTAGCGGCCAATAGAATCCGCAGAAAACTTCTGAACCTGAAAAGTGAAAGTGGCAAAGACACAGAGATGGTGAATCGTAGAAAATCCATCATCTTACTTTTCACCATATCGGGAAGCTTCATAATGTTGTGGCTGGTGTATGTTACCGAATTCATACTTTCATACGCTTTAGACAGTTATACCTACAGTGATTACGGCGACCCAGTGTATGTGGTTGGAGAAGTGTCAGATATGCTTAAGCTTTTGAGTTGCTGCACGAATACCGTAATTTATGCCGCAACACAATCTAACTTCAGAAAGGAAGTGATATGCCTTGTGACATATCCTTTTATGAATATTTTGCAACGTATAAAATAAGTAATGTATTTTTGGCTGCGTATATATGTGAGACGGTTGACGACAGGGCACAATATTTTAAGCAACAACAACAAAATGGCTTCTATAGAGCGCCTTTCACGTCGGGAGCACGTCACAAGGCGCTCAATAATTAGGTCGGGACCGGAGCAGGGGGTAAGTGTAGGGGTAGGGGCACGGCGAACGGAGTGTAGGACAGGGAGGAGTGATAATAGAGCATCAGAATGCGCGATCGAAGAGGAAGGTCTTCAGACCGGCTTTGAAGGAGAAAATGGTCGAAGAGAGGTGAAGGGTTTGAGTGATGGAGTTCCAGTGTATGTTGGCAGAGTATGGGGGCCGGCAATAGTTGGGCGGTTTGGGCGAGGGATCTGGAGAAGTTCAGATGCCGCTGAAAGGAAGTGGCCGGCAGGCTAAGAGGGAGACAGCAGATCGGAGAGATAAGCAGCGTAACGGCCGTGAATGAACTTGAAACTGAGGAAGAGTTTCTTGAATTAAATCATCTGGGGGATGACGAGCTGGTGGAGACGGGCGAGATTGGGAATGATAATGAGCATTGTGTGGGAAGTACACGAGCTGCAAACTTCTGAGTAATCTACTGCTTGTGAAGGGTGAGGCTGGGAAGGCCAACGAGGAAAGAGTTCGCTTAGTCGAACCATGGTGGAGTCGATTCGTGTAGTCGATTTTAGTTGAATCTAAGAAGCGCTATATAAATCGAAGTTGTTATTGTTGTTGTTGATGTTGTTGTTGGTAGTGTGTCGAATGCGTGAACAAGTGTTTCAATAGCATGGGGGATGAGGTAACGGCGTCCTGGCAATGTTGCGGGGGTGGCGTAAGGCAGTATTGGTCACGGCACGGATTCGCGGGAGGAAGGACTGTTGAGGGTCGATCAAGGCGCCTTGATTCCTGACTCGCTTCGAGAGATGGAGAGTACAGGCTTGGATGCTGATGCTGCCAGCGCCGGAGGGGCAGAGGTGCTGAAATTAGCCAATCAAGAGTGACTCATTCGTGTTGAAATTTTGTTGGGGGAATTTGTCGCTCTCCAGGGCTCATTCTCGGACAGAAGTCCAGTAGTCCTGGTCTAGTGTGGTAGGTAAGTGGCGGTAAGTACGAGCTGGGAGTCATCCGCATACTTGTGCAGGAAATTGATTTGTTGTTATGTATAAAATCAAATAACAAAATTACAATTGTACATCGCCTTTCACGTCGAGGCGATGTCCAAGTTGCATAAAACTTACTCACGTTACTTATCCAATCATCTATCAAGAAAATAAATTATCTTAAACTGATTTACAAAACACTCCAGTGTCACCATTCATTCTTGTGGTCATCAACACATTGGTATTTCAACTACGTTAAATGTAAGTATATTCCTTCCAGCAGTGCGCGATTTTGATAGGGCAGGTTATTAACCTTGAACGCACCGCTATCTGTAGTAAAGGGAGCTGGCAGATAAGAAGTGCATGATTGTAGAAGGATTCGATGCCTTCCTGATTAGCGCTAACAAGCGCACTGAGATGCTGTCTCAGTCATATAGCGTGCAGGGCGCTATAGAAAGCTAAATTATTATTGTTGTTGTTGTGACACACTTCAGCTACGGCTGATACTATTTCCTCTCTCCACGCTGCGGAACCGCCAACTGCCGCCACCTTGTTAGATGTTCGTTGAAAAGGCGGCGAACAGACACTAGATGGTTCATGTTTTCATCAAGACACAGTAGAGAATATTCGAAGAAGAAACGTAGATAGTCACGCACACAGACACACACAAAAACACACAGATAAAGAGAAAAACACAAGTACTCACACAGCCACACGTGCGCAGAATCACAGATGGAAATTCTGTACATGGAGTTCCACAACAAGAACAAAATCTACACAATTACATTCATGTAGCTTCTTTCGCATCAGGGGGACTTCACCTGGTGCTACACAATCATTGTTTCTGACCCGAACTGAGAATAGGGAGGGTGGAGGGAAAGTGGGGGATTTGAGGTGAATTAAGAACAACTTTGACCAGCTTATTTAATACATACCTTAAAAGAAAAACAATTATTAAGTCTATGACTAAAGGAGCGGGTTGGGTGGTCTGACTAGATGAGCACTTCCAACTAATTCCTTTACAGTTCCAATGGGCTGGATGTCCTAATTCAGAGCTGCAAATTTACATCATTCTCTTGAACGGTTGCTTTGACTTTGTTCTATTCTCACCCTTCATGAGAAAGGACCATGATCGACTCTGTTCAGCTTCTTATCCTCAAAGCCAACGAGAGTATTATGTAAATTGCGCTTTATGTACATAAAATATGTGTGGGAACACTACTTTCTTGTTATTCTCAACCGCGAGGGAAGTTGCACACATGATTCATTCGGACAACTGCTATGTACAGGAAAAAATAGTGTGGGTACGTTGATAATATTTTTGTTAAAATTATAATAATCCCTCCAAAAAAGCACAAATAATAAAATTGTTCCATGAATGTTTGTGAGAAAAACAACTGCTGTGCGAAATTAGCTGTTGCCTTTCGCCCACATATATAATCAATTGGCTTTAGAGTAGATTCTGTGAAGCGCTTAAAGACGTTGATAAGATATTGAAAGCGCTATATCAAACACAAGAATTATTATTATATTATTAGGTATGATTATTATATCTAAAGGACAAATTGAGGCTGTGAGGTATGGATCGAAGTAACACTTTTGTTTAACTAAGCGAACTGGATGGGCAGACCGCTTAACAATCGGCAAACGCCAAAGAACATGGGAATCCTGGTATACTAGATTGAACTTCGACCTTCAGTAAATCAAAATGGGTTGCAGATCACTGGTGTTCGTTTAATTCTGCTCCGAACAAGCTGAATACCGATGCCCATCAGGCAGCTGCAGAAATGTCTAATCTGGAATCGCGTTAATGTTCCAATATTTGTTTTTCCAGCCCTTGGAAAGTATATAAACTCTTTTTAAATATACCAATGTTTTGTCTTCCAAAGATTCCATTCGGGAATCTGTTCCACATCCTTACTGTTTGATAACTGAACGAGTATTTCTGTAGATTCAGAACACATCAATCATTTTGCACAAAGTAATGGTCGAGATCGTAGATTGATCAACTGGGTCTGTGGAACTCATGGCCAGGAAACTTGGAGAATCTCCCTGCACTACATGGATTGTGTTATTGGGATATTTTCGCATCCTCCTGGGTAGGCAGCCAGAACAACAGTGTAACAAACAGCACCTTCGAAAATGCAATGCAACAACAACAACAACTTCGATTTTTATAGCGCCCTCCACACCGGAGGGCGTCTCAGAACGCTTCACAGTAGCGCGTCCCGGGACCGAGCCAGGAGCAGGGGCAGGAAGGTGACCAAAAGCTCGGTCGAAGTGAAAGGTCTTCAACTGTGACCTGAAACTTGGAAGAGAGGGGGCGAGGCGAAGCAAGTGAGGAAGGGAGTTTCAGAGCCTCGGGGCATAGTGGCTGAAGGCACGGCCGCCGAGGGTGGAGCGGAGGAATCGGGAGACGTGGAGGAGGCCAGACCCAGAGGAGCGTATCCCAATGCATCCCAAGCAATACATGTAACCCTCAATTGAGTTACTCCTTCGCGGCTCTCTCATCTCTGATGTCCTTACATTAACAATTGGAATAGAAGATTCCTGAATTATGGGATAGTTAATTATGGGGGTGCTTGTTTCTGAAGAACAGAATCATTGGGTTGGTTGTTGGCGTCCTGGTTGATCCGGAATTCGAAGATAGTTTCTTTGAGTCAGAACTATATATTTGTGTCTCGCTGAACTTGAGGCAGCATATTAATAACTCATTTGGAGGCATGAACGATATTTGTTTCCATAAGTTTCGTCAAGGTCCCGCTGAAGATATCCTATTGTAGCTTGAAGGCCGCCTCCAGAGGAACAGTTACACACATGGTCCTGAAACAACGAAAGATAACGCATGACGTCAGAGCAAATCATTGACATTTTGCTGCTTTCACAAATCCCGCACGACAGACGGCGATTCAGATCCCTACAAATTAGCGGATCGCAAGACCGAAATAGGGGAATGGGGGAGTGGGCGGTGGAGCGTGGGGCAGCTGACCGTACACGTGGTCGAAAAGAAAGGTCTTCAAGAAAAATATGAAAATAGAAAAGGAGGGGATGAGTTCAAGGGTTTGTGGCAAGTAGTTTCCAGAATGTCGGGCGTTCAAGCTGAAGTCACTGCTACAGACGTAGGGCGGAGAATTCATGTAACAAACCGGAGACCAGATGCAGTAGTGAAGAGGCAATAAGCCTCTGTTGTGAGCAGAGAGAAGTTTAGGGACATAGTGGGGAGCTGAGGAGTGGAGAGTTTTAAACACAAGAGCGTGCATCCTGACGTCGATCTGTCATCCCAGTGACGCAATGAAGACTGACAATGACTGCGATAGTTGCGGAGCTACTTAGGGTTCTGGGGAGAATGCGGGCGGCAGAGTATGAGCTGGATATTTTGTATGGTGTCTCAGGGTAGGCCGTCGAGGAAGGTCCTCGAAAAGTCCAGAACGGAATTGACAAAGGCATGGACCAGGGTTTGTTCAGCTTTAGTGTTAAGATGTTAGCGGTTGTTGGGGGGAAGGACATTTGTGTGTCGAGCAGGAATCCGAGATGCCATATTGTCTCCTGCGTGTGTGGAGTGAGTGCACCCATAACGGGTTATTATACCAGCGCCTGAGCTCTGGAGGTTTTGCTGACATTCATTTGATTCACATTTCCGTAATAGTTTAACTTACTCTCTTACCTCTTTCAAATTATGTTTCTTCACCCATCAATTCATAATTTTATTCTGCCACATCCTACATCCCTACTCACCCTTAATCTCCACTTCATCTGATCTGAACAAACTTCACTGGTCCAAATCTCTGAACTGCAAGCAACAATGTTCAGACTTTTATCGGAAAAGCATTTTACAAACGTAGTTTATGCTTTTGTGATTGTATATTTATGCCTTTGGTTTTTGCTAAACTCCCTTAAAATTATTAACCTCCCGTCTTTCACTCTATTTTATTGATTGTCCTGCACATTCCTCTGTGGTCTCCTCAGTTCCATTCTATAAAATCCAGTTGATATAAGAATTCCACTGGCCACATCATCAGTGACAATCAAAATTAACTACTTCGTGGCTCCAAGATCGTGGACTGCATTGGTTCATTTCTTGAACTGACTTCCAAACGAATATTCTTAGATCTCAACCCACTGAAGTGCATAAATCAACAGAAATTAATTTCACGATAGTTGGCCAATTAGCCTCATTCCAATCCTGACCAAGAAACAATTGCTAACAGTAAAAAAAAAAAAAATCGGAGTTGTATTCATGGTTTGGTTATTGGAGGGAAGCGGTTTTACAGTGGAGGCCGTGGTCTGCCTGGTAAGGTCGATGGTATGTAGGGTAGGGTGGTGGTTGTATATCGGCTGGCTCATTGCAATGTAGTTGGCGTGGAGGTCATTAATACTGAGCTGTATATACCTCACTCCAAAGTAAGTGATTAATTTTATCTGCGGGATTATTCTTATTGATTAGGAGAAATTCACTGATGATTTGGAAAAATGCTATGCGAACCACTAACATCCACATCGACTATGGAAACGCCCTCATCGTTGGCATTCCTGGTTCTTCCCTTAATAATTTCCGGATAATCCAGAACTCTGCATCTCGTGTCCTCACCCGCACCAAGATCCGTAATAACGTCACTCCCACCAACACCCTCCATTGGCTCCCCATGACGCAAAGTGCCGAAAGCAAGTTCCTCATCCTAGCCTTCAAGGCTTTTCGCCGCCTTGCCACCCCCAACGTCTTCTCCGACCCACTGTCCCGCCACCCATCTCCCCTCCACGTCCTTCAAACTCCCTCGCTACCACGCGAACTCACTCCCTCCCTCGCATCCCAACTCTCTCCCTTACTCAGCGAGCTCAGGCCTGCTCTATGCCCACCAACATTGGCGGACGGGCTTTCAGCCTCTCTTCCCCAACCCTTTGGAACTCCATCCCACACTAACTTCACCTCGCTGCCTGCCTCGCCTCCTTCATGGCCGGTATCAAGTCTTTCCTCTACCACCGTGTAATCTGCTGCCCACTGATCTCTCCCCAACCTCCTGACGCTCTATCAACCCTCCTCGCTACAGCTCTCGCATGCTCGGTTCAGCAGCTTGGTACGTCTACCCGATGTGAAAGGCGTTGTGGAAGTTTATGTTGAACAACAACCGCAGTATAAACCCTCATCTAAAGTACCGCTCCCCCGGCAAAGCAACAAATCCCCAGAAAAACACTTACATCACATTGTTTCTTACTAAGAGGCTCAAGTGAACCCAATGAGCCAGACTGACAACTTTGCCAATTGAACCGCAGCTCATAACCAGCCTTGCTGAATATCTGAAAGTCATATTGGAATAGTGTGGAGTGGTAAACATATCAACATAATATGTTTAAATTTCAACAGTAATTACAGCGCAACTAATGGAGTCCGAAGACTTTGATTCTTCCCATTTCAGCCAACACTCTCAACGTGTTATTTGAAATAATGATATACAACCCTGATAATAATCCTGATAATTCATGTCGTTCCTTATCGTCTATTCAAAACGCCCACATCAATGCTCACAATATGTATCCTACAGCGAACTCTTTATTGTGTATTTTTGGTTGAAGCTTAAGGATATAAACAAACTCTAGATCAATAAATAGACATTTAATTCACCTTCCATCTTCCTACTTGTTGCAACAATATATGCCAGCGAACAATATGTGCACTAGGTTACTATAATTCCTAAAATTAACCTAATTTGTTTTTCAATCAACACTTAGGGAAGTGTTCCACAGCTTTACTGTTTGATCATTGGAATAGTGTTTCTGTACATGCGAAACATAATAGACATTTTGCGCACAGTAAAGTGCGACATTCATCAATAAAGTGAATGATCAATTGCATCTGTGGGAATGTTGGCCAGGAAACTTACTTAATCTCCCTCACTATTTCAGTTGAGAACTAGGATATTGTGGCATCCGCAAGTAAAGACAGCTGAAACCTCAGTTTAACAGCTACTTAGTAAATGCAATGTATCACACAAACTCACTGACACTCACACATACAGATAAACACACACAAACTCACAGTGAAAGAGAGAGAGAGACAGACAGACAGAGTTAGAGAGGGAGACGCAGAAACTCACACACACCTTTAGATAGAGACACACACAGGCGCATGCATACACACACAGAGACAGATAGAGGGAAGGATGCATAATCACACATATACCCACACCTATACACAAAAACACAGTTTACATACACAGACACACAAAATGAGAGAGGGAAAGAGAGAGAGAGAGAGAGAGAGAGAGACAGAAATGGTGGGAAACAGCTATAAATTCACAGAGGTTAGAGTGAGACGGAGAGAGAGAGAGAGAATGAGAGAAACACTGGTATAAGGAGCAATACATTTAATCCAAGATTAATTTACTCCATTGTTTGAGAATCGCACAACAAGTGATTGATCAGTTGTATCTGGGGAACGATTGGCCGGACATTTGGAGAATCTCCCTGCACGATTTGGAGTGTTGTTTCTTCCCAGCCCTACTCAACAATTTGTTAGTTAGTTAAATAACTAATTTAGCTACTTAAATTAATGAGTTAAACTGCAATTAGTTAAAATGGGAGCTTGACGCTATGAAGCGAGTTTGCCTTCATTTACAATCTGGGGAATTCCTTGTGTAAGTGGGGACATATTCATGTCTCTCAGTTGGTTTGGATACTTTGAAAACAATTTGCGTTGATGCAAGTTGATGCAATACTATTGGA
Source organism: Hydrolagus colliei (assembly GCA_035084275.1). Taxonomy (NCBI): domain Eukaryota; kingdom Metazoa; phylum Chordata; class Chondrichthyes; order Chimaeriformes; family Chimaeridae; genus Hydrolagus; species Hydrolagus colliei. The sequence continues at coordinate 91,983 of JAYJKW010000341.1, read as the reverse complement.
CTGGGATTGCGCAAGGATCAAACAATGAGCTGCCCCTCAATGTGAACATTGGTGTAAGTTGCACAACTCAGAGCTGTTTTACACACGGCTCAAAGTCAACCAACGCAATGTGGTAAAATTGGTCAACAGAGCGTTCACTGTGATTTATATAAAGATCCGTTTTACCAGCTCGAGCATCATCTCTTTCACGTGAGCTGCTGCCTGTGCCCAGAGGAGATTTAATGTTTTTACAATCACGATGAATCTTCCGATATTGACAAGGATAGAAGATATTTACTACCCGGTTCTCGCTGCTTTTGGAGTTCCTGGCAAGTGATTTAAACAATTTGTAGTCTATGTTCATGTGCCGTAAGGTGTGCATCCTGACTCAGTTTATTCTTCTGATGATGATTAGTATATGATCATATTATGTATTTGTATCTGTCTCTCTCTTTCGGTGTTTCTTTATCCTATTTCTGTTGTGCAGGTCTCCCTGTGAATCTTTGTCTGTGAATCATTCTGAAGCTACCCATTTTGTATGTTGATTACTGTATATGTCTCTATTCATAGGATCATATAATTTTTCAGCACAAATTGAGACCATTCAGCCCATCGAGTCTGTGCCGTCACTTTGAAAATAGCTATTGAAAGTCAATCCCACTCCCCAGATCTCTCCTCATAATCCCGCCAGCCCATCCTCCCGGTCCTCTCTTCCACTGTCTTTCTGGCTCGGTTTTGCTGTTTTTTGTCTCCATGCCTGTCGTTTTTTCTCTCTCTCTTTCTTTCTTTCTCTTCGTCTGTATCTATCTCCTTTTCTTCCTCTCCACGTGTCTGCTATCTACTCAGGGTGATGGTCACTGTGGTAATGTGCCTCTTTGTATCTATCTCTCTCCGTCTCTCTTTGTATTTAGCATCTCTCCATCTCAGGGCATCGCTTTCTTTCTCTCTCTCTGATTCTCCAGCTACCTGTATATACATATATATATTTAATACTGATTGGCTCGCGCCAGTGCCTTGATGCATCCGGCACTGGCACCAGCAACCTCCATCGTTGCTCACTCGACCTCATCAAGCCAGTCAGGAACCTTGGTGTCTTGTTCGACCCTCAGCTGTCTTGCCTCCATCACATCCGAGCAATGATACGCTCTTTCTTTCGAGAATTCGGGCAAAGTGGCTGAGATAAGTCTCAGCCACTTTGCCCGAATTCGCCACTGTCTCACCCCCCCAAAGTCGTTTAAAACGTCATTCCTGCCTTCATCACATCCCGGCTCGGCTATGCAAGCGCCCTGGTGGTCGGCTTTCCCAATTCCTCCCTCTCCAGGCTGCAGAAGATCCAGAATCCTGCGGCATGTGTCCTCTACTGTTCCAAACTCGGTTTTTCGTTCTCCTGTCTTTGTGCATCACTCATTGTACACAAGGTTTGTCCCTGTGTACGTCTCGCTGTCTCTTCATCTATTGATCTGTGTCTATCTCTCTCGCTCTATATGTGACTGAGTACATATTTATCCATGAACGTGTGTCCCTCTCTCTCGCTCCCTTTTTTCATTGATACAAATCTCATTCTCTCTGTATCTTGTGCGCTGTCTGTTCCTTATCTGTATGCTCCTCTCTCTCTCACTGAGTATCTCTCTCTTACAATTTTCTCTGCGAACAAGTGTAGTGAACTGTCTAGCCGGTGGACCGGGATAGATTGTAAAGTAACGTGAAACCTAAGGCAATTTTATTTTCTCGACACATCTCTGTTTTCCTAGATTTAGTTTGGTCAGCAGGGGGTTTGAGGACTTAGGGAATCCTACTATCATCCATATGAATATGCAAACAAAGCAAATTGATCACAAACAGGGCGAGGGGGAGATGCAGTGAGACAGACGAAGAGCTTTACATTGAAATACGCACATGTGCACCACTGGACAGAGAGGAGAGAGAGAGCTATGCATGGACAAACAGATCAACAGACATAGGCAGAGTTAGTTTTTCTCTGCACTATTTTCCAGCAATCTATGTCTGAGATTTACATGTATAGTTGAGATTCATGCAGGTATCAGTTGGGTTTGTTTACTGCTGTGCAGGTCAAAAAATGTTTTACGTGTTCTTGCACCATGTTGGCCCCCAAAGACATATACCTGCTTGTCGCTTTATGTGTATTTGTGTCTCTCGCTGCCTCTCTACATATGGCTGTTCTTCTGTCTGTCTGTGCGTCTCTCCCCCTCTCACTGTTTCATTCTCTCGTTGAGTGTGTGTGTTTACGAATGGATATACAACTCTCTCTGTTTCAAACTTTTTCTTCGTTTCTATCTGTGGGTTAAACTATCTCTATTTGTCCTGTGGATCTTTCTCACCTTGTGTGTATATTTATATCCATCTCTCTGTATATCTGTCTACGTTATCTGTATGTGTTTGTGAGTATATTTGGGTGATGTGTCCCTCTCTCTGCCTGTGGGCACATATATCTATGTGCATCTGACTCTGTACGTTTCTGTTTTTATCTATGAATCTTTCACTCTCTCTGTGAAGAACTCTCTGTCTGTCAGACTGAGTGTATCTATCTGTCTAATAGTATCTTTGTGCCTCTCTCAGTGTGCCTGTGTATTACTATCTGTTTAGTTGTATCTCTGCATCTTCCTTTCCCTCCGTGTCTGTGAGTGTCTCTCTCTGAAAAGGTATAGATATTTCTGCCGTTTCAAAAACGCGTATTAGTGGCTTTCTGACTGAATCTGTTTTTCTCCACATTGTCCTTTGTGTCCCTTCTTTGTTTGTTGCTACTTTTCCCTCTGCATGTGAGTACATCTCCCTGTTTCTGTGGATCACTCTCTGTCTCTGTATGTTCATGTGGCTGTGTCACTTAGTGATGGGCTGCGAGCCAGACATTTCTCCATCTCCCTTTTAATCCGCAAAATAGTGACTTCATGAGAGAGAAGCGAATACTATCAAACAGGAAGTCCAGCACAAAATATATACTTGATCAGCACAAAATCAACTGCAGAAATTGATTATTATGACAGGTCATTTCTCTCTCTCTCCCTCTGTAGCTAACCTCGCGGCCATTCTGATCCTGTCTCGGGGGAGGTGCGGTCTCTCCAAATGTGTCTCTCACTATATGCTGGCAATGTCAGTGGCTGATCTGATGGTGGTAATTTTTACGGTGATTTTCTCTCGAATTGTTCGTCAATACTTCCCAGATTCATTCGTGAACATCACTCATGTTTGCCGGTTGCTAGAGGTATTGATTACCGCAGCACCAGCAGTCTCTGTATGGCTAACTGTGGCTTTCACCTTTGATCGATATGTCGCCATCTGCTGCCAACAACTGAAAACTAAATATTGCACCGAACAAACAGCTGCTGCATTGATAGCGGGACTGAGTGTATTCTTCATTGGGGAGAGCATTCCCTGGTATTTTTACCGTGAACCAGAGGTCATGCTTAACAGTATACCGTGGGGATGTATTGTTAAACCAAGCTATTACTCGTTAATCGTATGGACAGTGTATGACCTCCTCGACACAATTTTAATCCCGATTCTCCCATTCGTTGTCATTTTGCTGCTCAACGCCCTGACTGTCAGGTACATCCTGGTGGCCAGTCTAGCCCGCAGGAGATTGCGGGGACACGGTGATGGGGACAGGAATGCATGTGAGAGAGACAGTGATCCAGAGATGAAGAGCCGACGAAAAGCCATTATTTTACTTTTTGCGATATCAGGCAATTTTTTAGTGTTGTGGACGACATATGTTTTAAATTTCTTATACTGGAGATTTTCACCGTCAACTGGCACCCCAGCCGACACTGTTATGTCGTCTATTATTCATCCAACTGGCTATATGCTGCAGCTTTTAAGCTCCTGCACAAACACGTGCATTTACGCTGTTACCCAGACTCAATTCAGAGAGGAGATTAAGAGAGCGGTGATATTTCCTTTTATACTAATTGTTAAATTATTTCATTAGCAATACCGAAAGGCTATTTGAAAGACAGCGAACAGCTGCAGCTTCACTGTACGTTCATATTTCAAGGACAGCAATAGATACGGAATAAAGCTCCCTCAACAATAACAAGAAATGTTGTGTGTTTAGTGCCTATTACTTAGGAAGGGTAGCTGATTGGCAGGTTGTTGAGACACAAGATAAAGTTCCCGCTACACTGCCAATCAGCAAATCAGTGTGCAGTTAACTATAATAGAGTGGAAAATTATATCAATTGTTTATTGTCTTCAACCCAGTCTTCATGTCTTTACTCAAACGCTCTGGCGTTCCTGAAGCAAATCACATCTGTTATATTTTAGTTTCATTCAAACCGTATCTGGCATACAATGTACAATGCAAACAATACCAAACTGATATATATCTAGAAACATTGGGAACCTAGACCTTGTGCACGTGCTTGCTTGATTTCAAACTACTGCCTCTGAGTGAATGCTGAAAACACGGATAGAGTACCGCCAATATAAGGTAAATGTCAGTCATGATCACAGACCAAAGAGCCAGATAACTAACATACATCTGCAAATATAACTGATGAAATTGGCAACAGAAAAAATTGTGAACATTACTCAAAATCATTGTCGCAGTGAAATCTTTGTGATTGGTAAAGCTGATGGTGATCTATGGATAAGCAACCCCTAAATGTCTAACAGTATTTCAAACTATTCTCCCAAATCTGCTGTCAGTAAACTTTTCGCCTAGTTGTTCCAAATAAAGTTTTTGGTTTCCATCACGTTCGGCAGACTTCTCAATTTAAAGGCTGAAATATCAACTGTTGATGCAAATGAATTCTGCTCTAGGTTTCGAGGTTTGAACGATTAATAAAAACATAAATAAAATATCTTTACCAATATCATGAAGGTAATGATTTTTGTATTTTAATTTACGCTTTCCTGAACCTGAATGCCTTATCTCCATTAAGTTTCTTCACGAAATGAGTTTTGAATCAAACACGAGATTATTGTATTGTAATCTCACTACAAACAGTGGCAGAATATAAAATCACGGCAAGATAGTTATCGATCCAAACAACGATTCTCAATGTATTTTCTGGACCATCACGTTAAGAACTCCACACCACAGCTGATATCCTGGACTCGCACACATACGTTGAAAATTGTCTATGAGTGAACTGTGCACTATAAATTCCGAGCAATACTTTTCATTGTGTTTGATTGATTTGAATTTATAAAGGGCCATTTCTTGTTCTCAACCGGCCTCTAAAACTGCCTCAAATTTCTTCCGTTGTGGAGACTCTATTCTGGTAAAGGCTGCACTCAGATGCCCACAGTGACATCCTGTAAACAGCCATCAGACACACTGATAACTCAACAAAGAATTACTGGCAAGGACACAGGCAGAAACTCGCTTCTCTTCTCAAATTATTTTGTGGGATTTCCAATGGGATTCCAACAAGTCCACTGCTACCGCTGCTGTGATTTTTCATCAAGTGATTCAATATATCAGTGAAGGTTGACCTTGTTGAGGAAGTGCGTTGTCTAAAAAAGGCTGAAGAAAATTGACACTGTGTGTATTTGAATTCGGTCCACGGCAAGGTAACTGCGCTAATCAGACAAGATCCAACGATCATAGACTCATAGAATTATAGAATATTACGGTACAAAAGGAGGCCATTTGGACCATCGAGTCTGTGCCGGCTCTTTAAAGAGAGCAATTTAATCCAATTACCCAGCTTTCTCTCTCCACGTAACCTCCAAAACCCGTCCTCCCCAATTAAAGGTCTAACATTAATTTTCAAAGTTGTTATCGAATCGACCTCTATCACCATTTCAGCCAATGCATTCCCGTGGCTTTCATTTACTGCTTTCCCACATTATCAGAGTAAGAAAATATTATAATTTAAAAAATAGTCTTCCCCATGGAAACTGCAACAACAGCTGCGATGGCGGAGTAGGTAAGGCGTTGGACTTGAAATCCAATGGGATTTTCCCGCGCGGTTCGAACTCTCCTCGCAGCGTTTTTGAAATAGTATCTGCTACAGCCAAATAATTGGAGACGTGGTCGATGTGAAAACAAACTTTGTGTTATTTCTTCATTGATGCGTCTGATTTGACCTGTTTCCCTCTTGCAATTGTAGGAATCTCAAGGTGAACTCATAAATAGTTTGAGCTGATCGCTGCATTTGATATAGAATCTCCGAGTCCTGTATCTTAGCGGTTAGAGCCCTCGCCTTGCAATGGTGAGACCTGTGTTTCGAATCCATGGAGATCACGGCCAAACTTTGGGCAAGTTTCTTAACTCCACACACGCGACTAATAATAATCCTTAAAAAAAAACACAACAATAAAATTGGTCCTTTCAATCCATGACTGTTTGTGGAGACACTGCTGTGAGTGATTGGCGGCTGCGCTTCGCTCAAGAATATACAGTGGATTCATTTTACAGTTGATTTTGTGAAGCTTTGTGACGCCAGAAAATGTGAAAAGCCCTGAATCAACAATATCACTGCATAAGAATACAAGAAATAGGAGCAGGAGTCGGCCATTCGACCCTTCGAGCCTGCCACGCCATTTGAAAAGATCATGGCTGATCTTGTGTCCTAAATCTAATTAGCTGCCCGATCCACATATCCCCTCATCCCTCTATTTTTTTTAAAAAAAATCTTTCCTTCTCAGCCTTGAAAATGTTCCGACTTCTGGATATACAGACTTCTGGATATACAGACTTCTGGGTTAGCGATTTCCTTAAATTCCATCAATTTAATACCCTCTGAGTGAAGAAATCTTTCCTCAACTGTGTTTTAAAAGTCTGCCCCTTACTTTTAAGACTGAACACACACAGAGACACAGAGACACATACAGACACACAGAGAAACACACACACAGACACAGAGAGAGAAACACACACACACACATAGACACAGAGACACACAGAGAGAGAGAGCGAGAGACACAAACACGCACACAGTGTGTCAGAGAGGAGGAGCGCATGGACTTCTGGGAGGTCATGGACACAGAGGGGGATACAGAGGGTCATACAGCGGGTCACAGATACGGTTAGAGAAAGACTTACACGCACACAAACAGACGCACACAGAGAGAGACACACACACACGCAAATACACACAGAAACACAGAGAGAGAGAGAGCGAGAGAGACACACACGCACAGTGCTAGAGAGAGACACACACACAGAGAGACAGACAGAGAGACACATAGAGACAGAAAGAGAGAGAGAGAGAGACAGAGAGAGAGACACAGAGAGAGAGAGATAGCGACACACACGGACAAACACAGAGAGAGACACAGACACGGAGAGAGAGAGACACACACACACACATATACAGAGAGGGACACAGAAAGAGAGAGAGACACACACACAGGGGGTCAGAGAGGAAGACGGCTTGGACATCTGGGGTGTCAAGGACACAGGCATTCATACAGAGGGTCACAGAGAGACTCACACACACGCAGAGCTGGTGAGAGAGAGAGAGACAGACACAGAGAGAGAGAGACAGAGACGCACAGATATATATAGAGAGAGAGACACAAACACACACAGACACAGAAAGAGAGAGAGAGTCAGAGAAAGAGAAACATACACAGAAAGACACACACACAGACATAGAGAGAGAGAGACATGAAGAGAGACACAGAGAGAGAGAGAGACAAGCACACACAGGCATACAGAGAGACAGAGAGAGAGACTGGGGGAGAAAGAGACAGAGAGAGTGAATGAGAGAGAGACTGCGAGAGAGAGACTGAGAGAAAGGGAGAGAGAGTGGTTGAGCGAGACTGCGAGAGAGAGAGAGAGAGAGAGAGAGAGATGGAGAGAGAGAGAGAGAGAGAGAGAGACTAAGAGCGTGATTGATACCGAGAGAGATTGGGACAGCGAATGAGAGAAAGGGAGTGAGAGAGAGGGAGACAGAGACTGAGAGTCAGAGAGGGAGAGATTGAGAGAGAGAGAGAGAGAGATAGAGAGAGACGCGACGGAGAGATAGAGACTGAGAGAGAGAGAATGAAAGGGGGAGTGAGGGAGAGACTGAGGGAGACATAGACTGAGAGCGAGAGAGAGTGAGAGCGCGAGAAATGCTGAGACACACAGAGAGACAGAGAGAAAAAGAGAGACGGACAGCAGACAGACACAGAGAGAGAGAGAGAAAAACAAACTGAGAAAGAGAGAGACAGCGAGAGACGCAACAGAGAGACAGAGAGACTGAGAATGAGAGAAAGACTGAGAGAGAGAATGAGAGAAAGGGATTGAGAGCGAGAGAGAGAGAGAGAGATTGAGACTGAGCGATAGAAAGAGAGAGAGACTGAGAGCAAAAGAGAGACTGAGAGGGAAGCAGCGAGTGCGAGAGAGAGATTAAGAGAGATATAGAGATAAAGACAGAGAGAGTGACAGAGAGAGAGACTGAGACAGAGACTGAGAGAGAGAGGACGGTAGGGAGTGCGAGAGAGAGACTGAGAGAGAGTGACAGAGAGAGAGAGAAACTGAGAGAGAGTGAGAGAGAGAGACGGACAGAGAGAGAGAGGGAGAGAGAGAGACGGAGAGAGTGTGAGAGATATAGAGATACAGACAGAGAGAGTGACAGAGAGAGAGAGACAGAAATAGAGAGGAGTGGGGAGTTGGGGGTGAGAGATAGATAGATAGATAGAGAGAGTGAGAGAGAGAGAGAGACTGAGAGAGAGTCCGCGAGAAACATAGAAAGGGACAGAGAGAGAGACAAAGAGAGAGAGAGAGACTTAGATTGAGAGTGTGAAAGAGACAGAGAGAGTAAGAGAGATTGAGAGAGAGAAAGAGACACTGAGAGAGAGAGAGAGAGAGAGAGAGAGAGGGATGGAGTGGGATAGAGAGAGACGAGAGAGAGAGAGAGAGAGACTGAGATTGAGAGAAAGAATGAAAGAGGGAGTGAGAGAGAGACTGAGAGAGACAGAGAATGGGAGACAGAAAGAGAGAGACTGAGGGCGAGAGAGAGAGGGGGAGGGAGTGCGAGAGAGAGATTGAGAGCGATATAGAGATATAGACAGAGAGAATGACAGAGAGAGAGAATGGAGAGAGAGAGAGACTGAGACAGAGAGAGAGAGATTGAAAGTGAGAGAGAGAGAGAGAGAGAGAGAGAACAACTGAGATAGAGAGAGAGAGACAGAGAGACAGAGAGAAACAGAGAGACGGACAGAGATGCAGAGGGGGAGACTGAGATAGAGAGGGGTGGGGGAGAGAGAAAGAGGAAATGAGAGAGAGAGAGTCTGAGAGCGAGAGACTGAGGGAGAGAGAGAGAGAGAGGGAGAGAGAGAGAGAGATGGAGGGAGTGCAAGAGAGCGATTGAGATAGATACACAGATACAGACAGAGAGATAGGCAGAGAGACCGAGAGAGGGGGAGTGAGAGAGAGAGAGACTGAGAGAGATTGAGAGACACAGAGACTGAGAGAAAGGCAGAGAGAGAGACTGAGAGTACGAGAGAGAGAGAACAACTGGGACAGAGAGAGACAGAGGAAAAACAGAGAGAGTGAGAGAGAATGAGTGAGAGAGAGAGAGAGACTTAGAGAGGGGGAGTGAGATAGAGAGTCACACACAGAGAGAGACAGAGAAAAACAGAGAGAGAGAGAGAATGAGTGAGAGAGAGAGAGAGAGAGACTTAGAGAGGGTGAGTGAGAAAGAGAGTCACACACAGAGAGAGACTGAGAGAGACAGAGACTGAGAGACAGAGAGATAGATAGACCGAGAGTGAGAGCGAGAGCAAGAAAGAGGTAGAGAACAACTGAGACAGAGATAGAGACAGAGAGAAGCAGAGAGACGAACAGAGAGAGAGAGAGAGAGACAGAGAGAGTGAGAGAGAGAGAAACTCGGAGAGAGACAGAGAGAGAGAGAGACTGAGAGAGAGTGACAGAGACAGAGAGAGAGAGAGCGACTGAGAGAGAGTGGCAGAGACAGAGACAGAGAGAGGGAGAGGGAGAGAATGAGAGAGAGGGAGTGAGAGAGACATAGACTGAGACCGAGAGAGAGAGACTGAGAGAGCGAGAGAAACAGAGATAGATAGAGAGAGACCGAGAGAGACAGAGAGAAAGAGATAGACTAAGAGAGAGAGAACGACTGAGACAGAGAGAGAGAGAGAGAGAGAGAGAGAGAGAGAGAGAGGGAGACGCGGCAGAGAGAGAGAGAGAGAGAGAGACTGAGATTGAGAGAATGAAAAAGAGAGAGTCAGAGAGAGAGAGAGAGAGAGAGAGATTTAGAGAGAGAGAGAGACTGGGAGATACAGGGACTGAGAGACAGAAAGGGAGAGAGACTGAGAGCGAGAGTGAGATGGAGGGAGTGCAAGAGAGAGACTGAGAGAGATATAGAGATACAGACAGAGAGAGTGACAGAGAGAGAGAGAGACTGAGATTGAGAGAGAGAGCGAATGAGAGAGGGGAGTGCGAGAGAGAGACAAAGACAGAGAGAAACAGAGAGATGGACAGAGAGAAACAGAGAGATGGACAGAGAGAGAGAGACACACAGACATACAGAGAGAGAGAGAGAGAGAGTGTGGGAGGGAGAGCGAGAGAGAGCCGAGAGAGTGAAATGGAGAGAACGAGGGAGAGAGCGAGACACTGAGAGAGGCTGAAAGAGAGTGGGAGGGAGTATCGATAGAGAGATTGAGAGAGATATAGAGATAGAGACAGAGAGAGTGACAGAGAGACTGAGAGAGACAGAGACTGAGAGAGAGGGGGGTAGTGGTGAGAGAGAGAGAGAGAGAGACAGAGAGAGAGACAGAGAGAAACAGAGAAACAGAGATAGAGAAAGACAGAGAGATTCAGAGCGAGTCTCTCTCTGTCTCTCTCTCTGTGTCTCTCTGTGTCTCTGTGTGTGTATTGTGTGTCTCTCTCTCACCTGCTGTGTGTGTGTGAGTCACTCTGTGACCCTCTGTATGATCTTCCATGTCCCCCTCTGTGTCCATGACCCCCCAGACGTCCACGCCCTCCTCTTCTCTGTGTGTGTGTGTTGCTCTCTCTCTCTCTCTCTCTCTGTGTCTTTCTCTCTGTGTCCATCTCTCTGTTTCTCTCTATGTGTCTCAGTTGGCCTCCCTCTCTCTCTCTCTCTCTCTCAGTCTCAGTCTCTGTCTCTCTCTCTCTCTCTCTCTCTGTCGCTCAGTCTCTGTCTCTCTCAGTCTCTCTCTCTCCGTCACCTTTCTCTCTCTCTTTCTCTCTCTCTCTCTCTCTCTCTCTCTCTCAGTCACTCTCTCTCGTTCACTCCCTCTCTCTCTCTCAGTCCCTCTCTCTCTCTCAGTCTCTCTCTCTCTTTCTGTCTCTCAGTCTCTGTCTCTCTCAGTCTCTATTTGTCTCTCTCTCACTCCCTCTCTCTCATTCTCTCTCTCTCAATGTCTCCCTCTCAATCTCAGTGCCTCTCACTCTCTCCGTCTCTCTCTATCTGTCCGTCTCTCTGTTTCTCTCCGTCTCTCTCTGTCTCATTTGGACTCTCTCTCTCTCTCTATCTATCTCTCTCAGTCTCGGTCTCTGCCTCTCTCTATGTCTCTCAGTCTTTGTCTCTCTCAGTCTCTCTCTCAGTATCTCTCTCTCCGTTACGTCTCTCTCTCGCTCTCTCTCTCTCTCTTTCTCTCTGTCACTATTTCTCAGTCACTCTCTCTCAGTCTCTCTCACTCAGTCTCTTTCTCTCAGTCTCTACCTCTCTTTCTGTCTCTCAGTCTCTGTCTTTCTGCCTCCCTTTGTCTCTCTCTCACTCACTCTCTCTCATTCTCTCTCTCAGTCTCTCCCTCTCAAACTCAATCTCAGTCTCTCTCTCTCTCTATATCTCTCTCAGTCTCTCTCGCAGTCTCTCTCATTCTCTCTCTCGCACTCCTTCCCGCTCTCTCTCTATCTCTCTCAGTCTCTCTCTCTCTCTCTCTCTCAGTCTCTCAGTTTCTCTCTCTCCCTCCATCTCAGTCTCTCTCTCTCAGTCTCTCTCTCTCTCTATCTTTCTCTCAGTCGCTCATTCCCTCTCTTTCACTCTCTCTCGTCCCTCCTCTCTCTCTGTTTCCTCAAACCTCCATACAGTCTCACATGGCGTCCCCCAGGGCTCTGTCGTTGGCCCCCTCCTTTTCACATTATACATGCTCCCTCGAGGCGATGTCATCCGCAAACATGGGGTAAATTTCCACATGTATGCGGACGACACCCAGCTGTTCCTTTCTGCCTCATCCCTCAACCCCCAGACCATCGATGTACTGACAGCATGTCTGTCCGACATTGAGTCCTGGACGAGGGACAGCTTCCTCCAATGGAACTTGAGTAAAACCGAGGTCCTCCTGATTGGCTCAAGCCAGCGCTTCGGCTCATCGGGCGCTACCAGCCTCAACATCCAAGGCTGTACTCTCCACCTCACAAAGCCAGTCAGGAACCTCAGCATCTTGCTCGTCAATAAACTCTCCTTCCTCCCCCACATCCGCGCCTTGACCAGCACCGCTTACTTCCACCTGCGCAACATTGCCAGTCTCCGCAATTATCTTAACCCCCGCGCTGCCGAAACACTCGTGCATGCATACATCAACTCAAGGCTGGACTATGGGAACTCCTTGTCGGCCTCCGCATTTCCTCCAATCACAGGCTGCAGGCCATCCAAAACTCTGCAGCCAGTGTATATATCCCGCACCCGCCTCCGCGACCATATGACCACCACCCTCGCCCGTCTCCACTGGCTCTCCATCCTCCAGAGGATCGAGTGCAAGATCCTCGTCCTCACCTTCAAAGCCTTACACGGCCTTGCCCTACCCTAATTAACCAATCTACTTTCCCCCTACAAGCCCACCCGGACCCTCCGTTCAACAGGACTTGGCCTGCTCCAAGCCCACCGCCCGAACCGCCCCACCATCGGAGGCCGGGACTTCAGTTTCTCCGCTCCCACCCTATGGAATGCCATCCCTCAATCCCTCCGTCTCGATTCTTCCCTTTCCTCTTTCAAGGCCAGTTTGAAGACTTTCTCTTCGACCGTGCCTTTTGTTCCACCCCGAATGTTTCGACCTCCACTTCGTGTCTCACCCCTTCCCAACCACTCCCCTCTCAGCTCGGGTCACAAGCCTCCAGTGCAGCGCCTTGGGACGTCCTCCCGACGTGAAAGGCGCTCTATAAATGTAATTTGTTTTTGTTGTTGTTGTTGTAGTGACTGTGTATTTGGGGTACAGTGTAGTGACTGTGTTTGGGTACGGTGTAGTGACTATGTGTTTGCCTACAGTGCAGTGACTGTAGGCAAACCCTTCACTCGCCTGGTTCGAGTCCTACCTCACAAACCGCCAACAGTACACCTGCACAAATGGTTTTTCCTCCCGTACTCACCCAGTTACCTGCGGGGTACCCCAGGCATCCATCCTTAGCCCCTCCTTTTCCTCATCTACACGCTTCCTCTCGGGGATGTGATCCGCAGAAATGGGGCACACTTCCGCATGTGACACCCAACGCTGATCACATCCAACTCTATCTCTCCACTTCACTTTGTGACCCCCAGTCCCCCGATGTTCTGTCAGCCTGCCTTTCGGACATCAGGGGCTGGATGAGCACACATTTCTTGCAGCTGAATGTTCACAAGACGGAGTCCATACTCCTTCGCTCTCGTCAACGTCTCCATTCGCACGGCTCTCACCCCCTCCACCTTCCCGGCCTGCCCCTAAAACTCACCGAACCTGTGCGCAACCTTGGCATCAGGTTCGACCCCCAACTGTCCTTCCTCCCCCACATACGGACCGTCACCAGCACTTCATTCTTCCACCTCCGACGGATCGCCCGTCTCCGGCAATACCTCACCTTAAAAGCCGCCGAAACCTTGGTCCACGCATTTGTCACCTCTCGCCTGGACTATTGCAACGCCCTCCTCGCCGGTCTCCCCTCCACCACAATCCAAAAAATACAGCTAATCCAGAACTCTGCCGTCCGCATACTCACCCGCTCTAAGCTTCGCTCCGCCATTACCCCAATCCTCGCCAGACTTCACTGGCTCCCTGTCCCAGAGAGGATGGACTTCAAGATCCTCACCCTTGTTTTCAAATCCCTCCACTCCTCTGCACCCCCCTATCCCTCTGATCTCTTCTCCCCACAAACCAGCACCCGCTGCGTTCGTTCCTCTGGGTCTGGCCTCCTCCATGACCCCGAGTCCTCCGCTCCACCCCCGGCGGCCGTGCCTTTAGCCACTACGCCCCGAGGCTCTGGAACTCACTCGCTTCGCCTCGCCCCCTCTCTTCCCAGTTTCAGGTCATAGTTGAAGAGCTTTCTCTTCGACCGATCTTTTGGTCATCTTCCTGCCCCTGCTGCTGGCTCGGTCCCGTGACCCGTAACTGTGAAACGCTCTGAGACGCCTTCTGGCGTGGAGGGCGCTATATAAATCGAAGTTGTTGTTGTTGTTCCTGCTGTAAAGTCACCTAGGGGTCACCATTGCACAATTCACTCCAATGAGAAAAAAGTTCTGTCTCCCTGTCCTGTCTCCCAGCTAATCATGTATCAATGTATTGTCCCTTTAATACACCGAGCTTCTGTTTTGCTCACAAATCCCTTATATTATCCACTTACGTTTTCCTCTTCCACTGCGCCTTCGGTTGCCTCACCAACTCTTCCCCCTCTTCCACTCTCCTCCCCCTCCCCCTACACTGACCCTTCCCCCACCCCCCATTCTCGCTCGAGTCCCGACCTGACTCTTTAGCTCCTTGTGACGTTCTTCAGACATGATGGACGTTATAAAAGTGAAATCTTGTTGTTGTTGTTATGTTTAAATTTATGAAACAACATTTGAAAATCCATACGAGTTTACAGAAGCATGAATACCTTCATCCGCCCTCTCAGAAATCATCAGAAATATCCATCAGTTTTATAATACATGAGGATCGTTCAAGAAATCAATTTTGGTTGTATTGCATTCACCAAAAATGAATCACCACTCCCACCCCCACCCAATTTTTTTTGCCCCAGACTATAGATTCTAAATTCTTCACTACTGATGTTACGGTGACTTAAAATAGATCATGGTAGTATCCTTCTACCACTTTCTTCAACACCACTGAACACTACACTCCAATCATGAAAACAACACTTCACTAACACTTTCTGTTATTTGTATCCCAGCCAGTTTTACTACTACCACTAACACCAAACAAATGTTTAGAGAGCCCTTTCAACTCCAAGAGGATGCTCCAAGGCAGTAGAAAGTCAAGGGTCGAAACCCAAGCATGGCGGAGGGGCAGGGTTGGGGGAAGTTGAGGGCGAGAGGTGAGTGTGCGATAGTACGCACGAAAAGAAGAGTCTTTCAAATTGACTTGAAGGAGGCAAACGAGATCGCAAGAGGAAGGGACAGTGGGACGGAGTTTTTTTTTATAATGCGAGCTCCTGTTTTCTTTACAAATCTCTTGCGCGGCACTTTATGAAACGCATTTTGAATATCCGTATCAGTTATATAAATTGCACAACACTGATCCACCCTCAGTGTAGCTTCGTAAAAAAATCCCCATAAAGTATGTCAGAAATGAGTTTCCTTGAAGAATTCTGACTAAGCCATCCTTGATAAACTCTTACGATTTTTTCTGATGGAAATAATATTTTTTGCTCGGATTGTGGTTTGTAAAATATATTTCAACTAATAACATTCCGCTGACTTGTTTCATACGACGGGTTTGTCCCTCTTCCCCTTTCTGGACAGCTGAGTAAAATTTGCACCCGTGCAATTCTCTGACACCGACCTGGTGTCAAAGATGATTGGCAGATTGTGGCTAAAGGTTTCGCTATTTCTTACGAGGTAACCTAGTATGAATCCACGCTGGACTGCGTTATTAACCTGACTTGCATCTACAGTTTTGTGAAGTAAAGCTGACGGACAATCACCTTACTGTATTTGTTGTAGAACACATCGATTTTACAATGCTTCTCCATGAAAAGCTGGTGATAGCTTTCTTGGTAAAATGGAATCCGATGGTATCAAAACAACAGTGGCAGAATGGATATACAAAATGTCTGGAGGACAGAAATTGGAGAGTCGAGGTTAACAGTTGATTTTCTGATTGACGGGATGTGTCCAATGTTGCCAAAGGTGTAGATATTTTGACCTCTTAAACTTTATATATGACAACAACAGCAATATCAACAAAATTACACTTATTTAGCGCATTTCGCGTTTGGAGGTGCTGGACATTTATTGTCTGAGACTCGAGCTAGGGTCGTGGATGGGCAGTGTGGGGGAAAATATGGTGACCGATGGGAAGGTCGAGGAGGCGGGTCTTGAGTCGGGATTTCAAGGAGGACAGGGAGGGTGCGAGGGCAAGAGATATAGAGTTGATCTCGATATAGGGAGAAACATTTCCTTGTTTCAGATAATCCATTGATAAGAAATATTGAAAACGGTTACCAGACTGCAATAGGGTTTTGGAGGATGGCAGACGCGGGTAGACGTGCACTGTACACTAAATATTTTGCTGAGAGATGCGCAGTGATACACTTTGGGACAAAAATTATAAGAGGCAATAATAGGTCGATGACGCAATCATCAAAGATGTGCAGGATCAGTATATATGTGCACTTCAATAAATATATGTAAGTGGTAGAACAGGCTGTAAAAAAAAAACTACACTGTTCTCTAGTTTAGAATCGGTTGCATAGATTATTGATGTAATCATGTTGTTATTACTTATAGAAGGAATAGTGTTACTCCTATGAGTGATAAATTGTAGTGAAGAAATGTTGATGTCATTGTGGAGGCTAGATTGATCTGAAACTGATTATTTGCTAAAACACTCAGCAGTTCTAAAGACTTAAATTCTCCAAACATATGGCACACATTACACTTTTTGCGGAGTCCTGTAGCTCAGTGGTTTGATGTGTCACCTAAAAAGAGACAGCTACATGTTCATTTCATGGAGGTGGAGAAAACTTGGATATGTTTCCTTAGCCCACAAGCCTGATAATAATCCATCAAGACTGTTGTGGGCAACAGGCTACACGTTTCGCCCACAAACATATAAGCAAATCATTTTGTATAATATTCTTTGGAGAGCTTCGAGACGTCTATTAGACGTGAAATGTGCAATGCCAAATACAACAATTATCAATTGTTTTTATTCAGCATATATGTTATGATGAACCTTACAAAACGGTAGTGATGCCACAACTGGAGCTGCCTTCAGTTCTGATTCCCACGCTGTAGCGAGGATGCCACGGCCTTAGACATTATGTCTAACCGCGTAGGTGATCTGTATCTCCCAAGGTTTAATGTTCTGCTTCTCACCCCTATCTGCCTTCTCCACGAGGTGCTGCTGTATGTGACCTCAACGTATTCTGTCTGGTTCATAGTGGCTTTCACCTTTGACCGACATGTCGCCATTTGTCACCAGAAATTCAAATCAACATATTGCACCCAGAGAACGGCAGCTGTGGTTCTGGGAACCATCTCTGTGCTGAGTTATGCGCTATACAGTCCTCTGTGCCTGGAGTTTGAACCGCTCTTCATCTTTAACAACGAACCTTGGTTTTGTGTCGTTAAATTAACGTATTATAAATCCTCTATATGGACAGCATTTAAGATATTTCCATATGTGTTAACGCCAAGCCTCCCATTTGTCATCGTTTTGCTGCTCAATGCACTGACAGTCAGACACATTTTGGGCAGCAGTAAAGCCCGCAGAAGACTCAGAGCCCACTGACCTGGGGAGAATCACTTAGATCCAGAGATGGAAAGTCGGAGAAAATCCATTGTTTTACTATTTGTCGTATCTGGGAGTTTTGTACTAATGTGGGTGACTTATGTAGCCGCAAATCTTAGTTATGTAATTACGTATTTTTTAGGTTTAGAAAACTACTTTGGCGAACTTTTACCTGTGGCAGATATACTTCGACTTTTCAGTTGTTCCACAAACACGTGTGTTTACGCTTTGAATCAATCTAAATTCAGACAACAGTTGAAGAATATGGTGAAGTACCCGTTTCGTAAAATTGTTCAGTTAGTTTGGTGAACGAAAATCACTGTCTTCTAATGATGAATTACTTGATTTAACCCTCCTTAGTCACGGAGTATCCAAAACTGAACATAGTAATCCGGATATGGTCTGTTATACGCGTTGTTTAGTCGAAGGAAAATTTTCTCGAATTCATTTGCCACACTCCTTACCACAAAAGTTAACATTTCATTTAGGTTGCTGATAACAGTTCGGTACTGTGATCTGTCTTCAGTGATTGTTTCACCTGAACAACAACATCTTATTTTGTCCTCCATCATCCTTTTTTTCTCCACGTTAGAAAGTATTTTAATCTTCCATTCCTTTTGCTCTAGTGAATGACTTTAGGCATTGAATTCCATCCATCAAGATTTATTTCCTTCACTTCACTAATCTACGTCCGGATTAATATACCTGCTCCCATCTAATCAATACACTGCGCCTCCAAATTCTGTGCAATCAGACGTATTTGAAATCAAACTCTCTGTTCCTTCATAAACGTCATTTAAATAAAGTTGTTAAATAGGTGAGGTATCAGAATGGACCCCCTGGCCACCACTGCAATGTTAATCACGGTGCTATGTGATTTTAATTTTGCCTATAAAACAATATTTTGTATGTCGTTCGCTTAGAACTATACATTTCACGTTGTAGTCACTTCATATTACCACAACAACATTAATGCAATAATGCAGAATTTGTTTGGTATACCTGATAATATTTGATTTCTTCTTGTCTGATTTGTACCTATAACTGTTCTTTATTATTGCCAAATAATAAATATTATCCACGAGAAACTACTTGCATTTATTTATCAACAGATGCATTTGCCCTTGACACGCTGTGATACCCTGAGCGCTTCTCATTGGTGTTGTATGATCCTAAGCCAGAAAACGTTGACTATCAGCACAATGAAACTCTCAGAAATGCTCGCTCACCAATCCAGTACCTGGCGCCTCTGCTTGACTTGCATCGGCCTCCTTTTCAACCCTCGTAGCTGCCGACCCACCACTAGAGCTCATTTCGAGGAATTCTGTGCAATATTATATCGTTATCACGTTTTAACAGACATTCAGCAAATAATCTACTCAAGTAGGATCCATAAATGTATTGGATAGCATTTAGTATTTAGCACAAAATTAATTGCAATTAAATCATGCCAATCTGTAAAACGATACCTGTATTCACAGATAAATTATAGTGTAATAATTGTTCGTTAATATTTGAACAATTTGGCTGCGTGCGTTTCGCCCACAAATATACAGTTAATTTTCCTACTTTGCTTTATTTTATTTCGACCCCGCCCCCCTGCTCTAGTTCCAACTTGACCGTTCAGCTCCTTGGGACTTACTCCCGACGTGAAAGGCTATATATAAATCTAATTATTAATTTATATTTGAATATAAGAGCGTATCACGTTTTGGGAATTTCTAAAGGAGTTTCATAAAATGTTCAGTGAACCAAGTTAACTTTGTATTGATCGAGGGAAACGCGACAGCTAATTGTTAAAAGAAGATTTCAACAAACAGTCGTAGATTGAGGGAAATAATTAGGAATATTTGCAGCAGAATGAGAGACTTTCTTGAATTGTTTGCCTCCAGTATTGACGAAATCAGTTTGTTGTACACTGTGGTGGGCAATTCACTGCTGCATCTCAACCACAAAATGTACCTACAAATCACGTTGCATTATTTTCTGTCAAGCGCTTTCAGACGTCTCATCAAAATGGTAAGCCACTGGACAATATGCAAGCATTATTATTATAATGCAACACCATCAGCATCTATAGTGACGATCACAATGTACTGCTGTGACTACCAGAAAGTGGGAGACCATGGTTAGATTACTGCATCTCCAAAGTAAACATTCAATTTTGATGGGAAAATTACTCCACAAATTTTGTTTTAAATCCATCTTGTTTTCTGCTTTACTTCACTCCTCTACAACAGAGCCTGTTATGTAAGATAAGCTATTGATTTTGTGACGCAACTGTAGCGCTGCTCACTCCAGATCAGAAGGCTACGTGCTCAAATCACATTGTGGTCAATGCGTTGGTGTACATTCACGATATCTATCAAGTCCAGTCTGATCTGTTTGCTCTAAGATTTTAGCATTGAAGCATAGCGTCATAACACGACTGTGTATAAAAAAATTGAATTGCAACAGTGTAAATATAAGGACGATCATTTATTTTTGAAAACAGAAAAGGAGCTCAACTTGATTCAGAGCCAGCCGTTTAGATTCCTTAATCGTGTTCTTTTTTATTTTTATATAGTGTTTTCTCTTATGAGAATTATAGACTGAAAATGGTTCAGGACAGGCTTCGCTTGAATGTTGAGCAAAAGGCTCAGCGTGAAGCAGACATGCAGGGGAGAGTGAATGGGTGGGAATGAGAGAGAGTAGGAAAGATAGTTATGGATCGACAGGGAGCGGATGAAAGAGAGGGCAAGAGAGCGGGTCTGGCGGGGGTGGATGTGGGGTACCAGCTATCACAAAATAATTGTTAATTCCCATATTATTAAGGCAAGCTTTCAGTCAGGTACACTTCACATTAGAAAATTTGAATGTCTCGTCTGATTCACCAATTCATTTTGGTAATAAAATGTTTCCACAATCTGTGGTTAGTGCCAATGTGCAACATTACGACACCTAATGACACAATCATGATTACAGTGTGCAGTATTCGTTGTCAGTAGGATTCGAACCTGCGCGAGAAGTTTCCCAATACATTTCTAATCCATCACCTTAACCATTCGGCCACGGCTACCGACAAACCAGCACAGAAATGATTTAGACAATATCTTGTCTGCACGTGATTACTTTGTAGAGTTTTCCCTAATTCTACTTGCCCTTCGATTTCATTTGATTCCATACATTTCACGTAACGTGCTATTACATCATAGAGATGACATGAAGACCTTCATTGGAAGTTTTTTGCTGACCGATTTGACAGATTTCAACCTGTGCATGAAAGCTGCACCAGGTTCTCCTACAAAACCAAAGCTACAAATATAATCTCCACTTTAACCTAGGAAATGTGGCAACAACACAAGGTGAATGCCGTTTGAAACATAGAACCACCAGGTGGTACTTTTTCGATTATTTGTTTCAAACGCAGCAATTCCTCACAGCTCAAACTCTCTGGTCACTCAGCCTTTACCATTGGTGTTCTTCTCCAAATCCTGTCGAGAGTTAGGTAAACTGGAAACGTACCATGATAAACCATAATCGCTTCATGCTAAGATGATGGATTCCCGTGCACAGGTGGAATGCTCAGAAGTCTCAGAACATGTAATTGGACTTCATTACAAAATACTTATTTAAAAAAAAAATGTTGGGCTGTAGGTGGGTGAGTGAAGAGTTGTGATTGCTGAGTGTGTCATTGAACTCAAAAAACAATAGATTATTTATACCGAAGGAGATTGTTGTGACCATTAGTAAGTGATTTAGTAATCACACTCGCGATTGAAACGGACAATTTGGTAATGATTATTGTCGTCCACAACATATACTTTCAATTGTCCTTGCAGTGTAATCTCTGAAGCGTTTGAAAAGTTCCGAATACACGATCAGATGCTGTTTCACGTGCAAATATCATTCTGATTATCGCAACAAAACTTCCATTCCTTGTGCCCTGACATACATTGAAATACATGAAAAATACAACAAACCGCAAAGGGCTGGCGATTGCTATGTTCCCAATTCAAACCACGATTGCTGCGACCACAATGGAGAACACTAACGATCACGGCGGAACATTTTCCCCACATACAGAACAGTTAATCACTGTTACAAGAAACAATAAGCGTTTATGTTTTGAGAATTACCACATTATTTGCCATTTTATTAGACGCTGACCACTCTGTTATGGGTAATTGTTTGCTGAACAGACTTTGTGATCACGCACCAATAGCTTTTATATGAAGTGAACGTGGCTTGAAATCTCAATTTCCATCACCCTAGACAGTAATTAAGACACAGCGTTTTATGGGAATAGTTTGACAGCTGGTTAGAATGACATGAGATACTCAACCTTAAATAACAAAACAGTTATTTTATTCAGGTTTTGTTCCAATATTTTACAAAGTATTGTGAAATTCAATATGTTGATCGGTTCTAGATTTTTTAAATTAAAAACTCACAACCATATTTAGTTTTTTCTTTTTGGGGGGAAATTCAGTGACTTTCCAACTCTTCTCTTCTGCGTGCTGAAAGACTTTCCAACTCTTCTCTTCTTCGGAAATCAACGACGGGTTGCATGTCAGAAGATACTTAACTCCTGCCCGTGATAAAACTTAGTGGAGAAAAGCCTATTTGGGCTGGCCGCATAGTGATCGACTGGCAATTACAACTATCACAGGGTATTTGCCCCTTTAGCAGAAAATATTGTCTGTTGGTGGATCATTGAAAGATGGAATCATCCGGATACTTATGCATACACATCTGTTTCTGTTCACCAAACGCATCCGCCGTGGACACTGTACAAGGTGAACGATCATACACATTTGATAGCGGTGGGATTCAAACCCACGTCTTCGAAGGGACTGGAACCTAAATCCAGCGCCTTATCCACTCAGCCATACTGTCTCATGTTTCTCTGCATAATATTTCCACCACATCTCTCACTAATAATGTTTAAATTGGAACCTGAAGTGACGATCGCCTGAGTGGATAGACTTTGATGGAGTAAACGAGGATCGAATTTCGTAACATCATCGATAGTCTCAAGTAATGTTAAATGACATTCTACCAATGCTCATTGTGGAGATATTTTGATTTAGTGTCGATCTTCACCACTGCACAGATTGTTGGAAATTAAACCGATTGTTAGTATCAGGTGCCATTGTTTATTAATTATTGTAGCGTACCTGGCGTTGATTTCTTGGCAGCAAGGCCGTAATCTCTTGTGGCCTTCCTATTATTGGAGTTTAAAAAACACTTATTTACAAGTATTTGAAAGATCCATTAAGATATATATATATATACCTGTACGTTACTTACCAATTCTGCATTGCAGTTTCGTGATAGATTCGAAATGCATCATTGATATTATATTCATCTCTCGATAGTTATCAGGGCACTGAATTTTCCATAGTGTAGTGGTTATCACGTTCGCCTAACAAGCGAAAGGTCCCAGGTTCGAAACTGGTGGAAACATTAATTTCACTTTTAATTTACAAAATCATTCTCAAGTATTTGCAATCGCTTTCAAAATTGAAGTGGTCCTGGCTTGAAAATGCACCAGAATCATGACTTCAAATTATGCTCTGTAGAGGCAGATACAGTTGTGAACATTTCGGGCAGCATTAAAGATAAATATTCTCGTTGCTGAATTGAATTTGTTGCTACAGTTTTGAAGACCATGATGCGAAAATCTGGAATCAGTTCCCGTTCATTTTAAGTTATAAAATGATTGTCTATCGGAATTCAATAAACTTGCAGCAGTAACGTGGTTCAGATGATTATTCGGCAGAATCGTTTCTCCCCCTCAAATATGAAACATTTAAATTAGATTGTATCAACCGCAGCCAGATGTGGACAATCTTTTTATCATTCTACAACAATAACTTGC
This sequence comes from Hydrolagus colliei, assembly GCA_035084275.1. Classification (NCBI taxonomy): domain Eukaryota; kingdom Metazoa; phylum Chordata; class Chondrichthyes; order Chimaeriformes; family Chimaeridae; genus Hydrolagus; species Hydrolagus colliei. The sequence goes on along the minus strand of JAYJKW010000341.1, from coordinate 68,558 downwards.
AAATCGCATGAGAAAATACACAGTGGAAAGTTTAGACCTAAATCTCCAAGGTTGGGGATTTTGGTGTTGAGGATAGAGGATGTGATCGATGATATTTGACATTGAAGACAGAGAATGATTGGAGGGCAGATACCTAGGTAGATTTCCAGAGGCTGGTGCCTTGTGACTGAATATAAACGCGATTATTGAGGATGAAAGTACGGCAGCCAATGAGGTGGAGGGAACCCAAGATTGTTTTACAACCAAACTCCATATGATCCAGTGTAGTAACTGTTCTCATCTGTTACTCTTTAGGCTGTGGACCAGACAGAACAATCTCCTTCTGAAGTTCATTTTTGGACAGAGGAACTCAACGTACTAGGGCTGATGGTTTCTTATCTGGTATCTACGCCATCAGGCCGCTTATGGCTTCTGTTGGTACCGGCGAACAAGCTACACGGTCAATAATAATAATAATGTTTGAATTTTGAAGCGCTTCACATTAGATACTGTACACTGGATTGACAGTATATATTTGCGGGTGAATCGCGGCTGCCAATTGCGCATAGCAGTTTCCCACAAATAGTCTTAGATTGAAATGACCTATTTTAATATTGTGTTTTTTTGGGAGGGATTATTATTTGGCGTGTTGAGTAAGGAAATTTGCACAAGGCTTCGCCATGACTTGCCAGGATTTGAACACAATTCTCCCCAGCTTGGTCTTCCTACCTTGCAAGACAAGGTTCAAAGCATTCAGCCAGAGGATCTCCATAGTCCACACATTCTGTGACGTGCTGCAAGACGACTAGATGACCTAGTAAGTCGCGATATCAAATATTCCTATTGTTATTATCATCATTATTTGTTGAAATCGCAATACTCTGGGGTTCTGCTGTATGCACAGCGAGGCTTAAGCAGACAAGCCAGAGCCATGATTCCCAGGGATCTCAAGAGATGAGCAGCAGAATTCCGGCCACAGAGTCGGGTTTGTTCCCAATTTCTGACAATGGTCCCCATTGTCAGGTTTGTCACGACCAGTGTCCTGGAGCCCTGAGGAACCGCCTGGCTCAGAACAGGACATCCCACAATGCCACAGGAGAATAACAAAGATAAAGTGTTACATATATTTCCCGTGTAGCAATATTTATTGCGCTGCAATTTAACAGTACATGAATAACGCTTTTATTGTGAAGACAATTGTTGTTGCAATAATGCTGATATATTTTCCTGTGGCTGTTTTGCTTTATATTACAGCGGAAATTACAGTGCAGTACAATTCAATTGTACATGTACACGGTGCAAATACAACGTACATCTCCATGTGTATCCTCGTTAGTATAGTGATTAGTATCCCCGCCTGTCACGCTGGTGACCGGGGTTCAATTCCCCGACGGGGAGATAATTTTAGTCCCACTATTATTTAACAAATTAATGCACATCATTATTACTTTGTGCAAAGCAACATTAGGGTGAACAAAAGGTCGTTTATAGCACGTGTCATTTCTCCCACATTCATACTTAACAGTATTTTCCTTCATATACTTTGAGAGCATGGTAAACTCTATTTCAAATATTAGCATTATTATAATTTTCTTCCCTAGAGATTCCTTGAGATACCATCAGCATTCACTCTTCCATGTACAGCGTGAACAAAAACAAGTGATAGCTTTCTTGTATACACATATAGCTAATTAATATCATACTTTCTTTCAGAATTATTGGATATTATTTTGCTATCACGACTGCTTGGTCAACTTCTAATTGAGAGGCAAATGTGGTCGCTGCCTTGGTTTTGTTTTCTGAAGATTATACGATTATACTATTAATGTATAGCACTTTACACGCCACAGATGTTGCATTTTTAGTGGCGTGAGTGTGTGTATTGTGACCAATATGGAACTACCTAGTGCTCTCCGCAGGATTTTTTGCAATTTTGCGGCTGTTTGCGGGACCGAGCTCTGTGAGTTTGGATGTAAACTAAAAACACAAACTATCTCCGCTTCTGTTGACGTCAAAGACGTTGTGCCAAATACAGCGATAAATTTCATTTTTATTAGAATAATTATCAATATTAATATTATGTTATTACAGTTTAAATCACACGGTTTATCAGTGGTGGGTGAACCGCATGAATAACATTGCCACATTATATGTGTATGGATCTTGCTTTTTCTAACACAGAGTTACCTAAAAATAGATCCTCGCTGTAGTTGGTTAGTATTTTGTCTCGTGGAATAGTCCCTCTTGCAGTTGCACTGATGACAATATCAACTTTAATTTTACATTGCCTCCTCAGTCGCATTGATTTCTTACATCTTTATTTTTACAGATTCACTCCTTTTACAGTTTTTCACATTGTATTCTTCTGACAGATTTACAGCAATCATGCTGCATGTGCAATATAAATAACTATTTATGAAAAACACATTGTTTATTATTGTTGTTATAGTCTGTCTGTAAGTTAAGTGTCTATATCAAATGCAAGGATTATAACTGTAGAATTGTAAATTCCAGTTAATTTTGAAATTGTATATATGTTTACAAAATTACCCAGTTGATATGTTTAGCTGCATTTTTGTGTTGAACCAGATACTCTGTTTACTACTATTTGTTATTAATATTGCGGTAATGATGATCTTGTGGAAAGTAATTTCGTGTTTGAATGAACAAAGCAATAAAGCAAGCAACTTGAAAAGGAAAGATTGTAGTATTGGTAAAGTGAAGATTATTTCTTCTAACTGTTCTGCTGACTTCGATTTCTATTTTCACTTTATTTTTCATTTAGCCAACATAGTATTATTCAGTGTATTCAAACAGGGATTTAATTCCAGCATTGGTTTGGGGTTACAAGGATAGCGTTTTTTGAATAGCATTATTAATAATATTTCATATACTTTCAAATGAGCTTAACAGAGTTTAGATTTGCATTTTATTGTTTCTCTCTGTTTATCTGACAGTATACAAGAACCCGGTAGTCGGTTGATTTGCGGGTTATATTTTGGGGTAATAGAAATTAACCTTTTTTAAAAAAAGAAATTTACGGCACAAAAGGAGGCCATTCGGCCCATCTAGTCTGTGCAGGCTCTTTGAAAAGAGCGATTCAATCCCACTGTCCTGCCCGCTCCCCATAGCCTAATAGACCTGTTCTCCCTAAATAAAGATCTAATTACCTTTAAAAAGTTGTTATCGAATGAGCCTCCACCACCTTTTCAGGCAATGCATTCCAGATTCGAACAACTCGCTGAGTGAAAAAATTTCTCCTCAGCTCCCCACTACTTCGCCTTGAAACTATTTTAAATCTGTGACCACGAGTCACAGATTCACCCACGAGTGGAAATAATTTTTCTCTATTTGCCCTGTCGAAACCCTTCATGATCTTATAAACCTCTATTAGGTCTCCCCTCAATCTTCTCTGCTCCAGAGAGAATAACCCTAGCCTATCTAGCCTCTCCTCATAGCTGAAGTCCCTCAATCCTGGCACCATCCTAGTAAATCTTCGTTGTACCCTTTCCAATGCCTTCACATCCTTTCTGTAGTGTGGTGACCAGAATTGAACACAGTATTCCAGCTGAGGCCTCACCAAAGTCTGATAGAGGTTAGTCAGCACTTCCTGACTTTTGTACTCTATACACCTATTTATAAAGCCGAGTATCCCATATGCCTTCTTAACAGCCTTGTCTACCTGTCCTGCCACCTTCAACGAGTCACTAACACAAATCCCCAGGTCTCTCTGTTCCTTCACACCATTTAAAATTGTACTATCTAGCCTATATTGCCTCCCTTCATTTCTTCTCCCAAAATGCATCACCTCACACTTCTCTGCATTAAACTTCATCTGCCATGTGTCTGCCCACTTTACCAATTTGTCTATATCCTCTTCCAGATGGCTACTATCCTCCTCACTATTTACTATTCTCCCTAACTTAGTGTCATCTGCAAACTTGGAAACTGTACTCCGTACACCCAAGTCCAGATCATTCATGTAGATTACAAACAGCAATGGTCTCAAAACTGATCCCTGTGGCACACCACTGCTCACTTCCCTCCAATCTGAAAAACAGCCGCTCACTACAACTCTCTGCTTCCTGTCTCGCAGCCAGTTGTGGATCCACGCTGCAACTGTCCCTTTTACGCCATGGGCCTCTAATTTCATAATAAGTCTCTCATGTGGCACTTTGTCAAATGCCTTTTGAAACTCCATGTAAACTACATCAACTGCGCTACCATTATCCACCCATTCCGTTACCTCATCAAACAATTCTATCAGATTTGTAAGGCAAGATTTGCCTTTAACAAATCCATGTTGACTGTCCTTTATTAGCCTATATCTTTCTAAGTGAAGATCTACCTTGTCCCTGATTACGGACTCTAGAAGTTTGCCCACTACCGACGTTAGACTGACTGGTCTGTAGTTACCAGGCTTGTCCTTCTGCCCCTTTTTATACAAGGGAGTAACATTAGCTATCCTCCAGTCCTCTGGCACGACCCCTGTGTCCAAGAAAGATTGAAAGATCGTGGCCAGAGTCCCTGCTATTTGCTCCCGTGCCTCACTTAGTAACCTAGGGTGCATCCCATCCGGACCAGGTGACGTATCCACCTTGAGCAATGTCAACCTTTTTAGAACTTCCTCTCTGGTTATAATTATTCTATCCATTTCTCATACCCTCTCTTCTAATACCATGGCATTGGCTGTATCCTTTTCTTTTGTGAAGACAGAGGCGAAGTACTCATTCAGTACATCAGCCATGCCCTCTGCCTCCACAATGAGATTTCCTCCTAGGTCCCTAATTGGACCCACCCTATCCTTGACCAACCTTTTACTCTTAATATGTTGGTAAAAAAAACCTTAGGGTTCCCCTTAATCTTACTCGCTAATTGTTTTTCATGCAGTCTCTTTGCCCCTCTAACTTCCTTTTTTAGTTCTATCCTACACTTCCTATATTCTGCATGGTTCCCTTCTGAATTTTGAGCCTGACACTTATCATAAGCCTCTTTTTTTGTTTTATTTTGGCCCCGATTTCCTTAGTCATCCAGGGAGGTTTGGATGCCTTACATTTCACCTTTGCGGGGATGCTTTTGACCTGTGCCTGAACTATCTCCTCTTTGAACACTGCCCGCTGCTCGTTGGTTGTCTTACCTGCCAATTTTTCTTTCCAATCCACCTTGGCTAGGTCCCACCTCAACTCATTTAAATTAGCCCTTTTCCAGTTGAGTGTCCTCACCTGTGATCGTTCCTTATCCCTTTCCATAATTATTCTGAATCTAACGATAATGTGGTCACTATCCCCTAGATGCTCACCTACAGAAACCTGTTGATCTTGCCCTACCTCATTTCCCAAAACTAGATCCAGCAATGCTTCTTTCCTCGTTGGACTGGAAACATACTGATCAAGAAAGTTGTCCTGCACACACTTCAGGAATTCTTCTCCCTCCTTGCCCTTTATCCTACTATTTTGCCAGTCTATTTTGGGACAGTTGAAGTCACCCATTATCACTAATCTATTAGCTCTGCATTTCTCCGTGATACCTTGCAGATCTGCTCGTCTATCTCCTCGCCACTATTTGGTGGTCTACAGTATACCACTAACAGTGTAAATGCACCTATTTATTCCTCATTTCTAACCAGATAGATTCGGTTTTTAGTCCTTCTTCCACCTCGTTCCTTTCTAAGGCAGACACTGAGTCCTTAACTAAAATTGCCACTCGCCCCCTTTTCTCCCTTCTCTATCCCTCGTGAATACATTATAACCAGGAATGTTCAACTCCCATTCCTGCCCATGCTTGAGCCAAGTCTCTGTTACTGCTACAACATCATATCACCTCGCAGCAACCTGAGCCTGCAGCTCACCAATTTTATTTCTCAAACTTTGTGCTTTTACATATATGCACTCTAAGGCACAAATTACTTCCTCTGCACTTTTCTCCCGTCTTAGCCTTACCCCTGTCCCCTTTGTTACCCCTCCCGTATCTGAACTACTGTGTAGTTTCCCACCCTGACCCCCCCGGGATTAGTTTAAAGCCCCCCCCCCCCCCACAAAACTGGACAACCTCCCTGCAAGGAGATTGGTTCCAGCCCTATTCAGGTGTAACCCTTTCATTTTGTACAGTTTCCACCTACCCCAGAATTGGTCCCAATGGTCTAGGAACCAGAAACCCTCCATCCTACACCACGTCTCCAGCCATGCATTGATGTGCCTTATCCTAGCATTCTGGAACTGGCTTGCTCGAGGCACTGGAAGCAACCCAGAGATCACCACTCTCGAATTTCCACTTTTCAGTTTTCTCCCTAGTCTCTGATACTCTCCCTGGAGCATCTCAGGCCTTTTCCTCTCAACTTCATGTGTCCCAACATGGACCACCACAAGTGGATTTTCCCCTTCCCCTAGCAGAATTTCATGCACCCGCTCAGTGAAGTCTTCAACCCTGGCACCTGGTAGGCAACACACCTTCCGAGATTCGCGTTTCCGTTCACAAAAACGCCTAGCTATACAGTTGTATTTCCTGTTAAAATGGTCTTTATCGAGTAGGTTTGTCCAACCTTCTCACAGACCTCCTTATCCAAACAGGTTGAAAGTACTTCACACCTGAAGCACTTTCAACCTGAAGTTAAAGTTTCTCTAACCTGGGGAAACCGTCTCCCACGATCCACTCTGTCTTGCTACTGAACAATCTTATAGGTGTCTATAAGATCACCTCTAATTATTTTATATTCTGGAGAATATAGTACTTGATTCCGCTAAAACACTTCAAGTAAACAACAAGCCGCAAACGGCTGGTGATTTCCATGTCTTCGATTCAAACCACGGTCGCTGCGACCATAATATAGACGACTAATGAACACCGCTGAACATTTGAACACACAGAGTAGTTGTTCACAATTATAAGATAAAATAAACATTTATGTTTGGAGAATTACTATATTTTTCGCCACACTTTTAGACACTAACCACGCTGTTATGTGCTACTGTTTGTTCAACAGACTTTGTGTTCACCCACAAGAATCTTTTATGTGAAGTAAACGTGGCTTGAAAACTCAATATCAATCAATCTAACCAATAATTCAGAAATAGCGAGTTATGGGACTAGTTTGAAAGCTGATTAGAATTATATTTGATATGCAAACTTAGATAGACATCAGATATTTTATTCATGTTTTTTTCCAATACTTTTGAAAGAAGTATTGTGACATTCAATTTGTTTATTCGGTTTGGGATTTTTTAATTAAAAACTGAAAACCATATTTAGATTTTACTTTTTTCTGGTAAATTCAGTGACATTGTATATCTTTTCTTCTGCATGCCTTCGGAATTCAAGGACGCGTTGCATGTCGCCGGATATTTACATCCTGCCCGTGAATGCAATTAGTGGAGAAAAGCCAATTTGGGCTGGACTGAAAGTGATCGACTGGCAATTAAAACAAATTCAGGCTATTTTCCTCTTCGGCTGAAAACACTGGTTGTTTGGTGAACATTGGAGCGTGGAATTAGCTTGGCAACTATCTGCACACATCTATTTCTGTTTCGAAAACACATCTGAAGTGGACATTGCATGAGTTGAAAAAGATGATAAACATTTGATAGCGGTGGGATTCGAACCCACGTCCCCTCGGAGACTGGAACCTAAATCCAGCGCCTTAGACCGCTCGGCCACGCTGTCCGATGCAGGCAGTTCTCTGCACAACAAATCGTACCAACATCTCTCACTGATTATGTTTAAAGTGTCTCATGAAGTGTCGAAGGCCTGAGTGAATCGACTTTTATGGAGTAAACGATAGTCGTGTTTCGTAATGATATCGATAATCTACACCATGTGTTGAACGATATTCAAATAATGCTCTTTGGTGGATGTTTTGATTTAGTGCCCTGTTTCACCACTACACAGGTTGTTAGAAATTAAACTGACAGACAGGTTCAGTTGCTATTTCTTTGAAAATATTCAACGCAGCTGTCATCGGATTCATGGCTAGAAGGCCTTAATTTCAGGTGATCTTATTGTATTTCTAGTTTAAAGCACGCATATTCAATAATCTTTCGGAAGATACAAATTTTTCTGTATCTTTAACAACCCAACCTGCACTTTAATTTTGTCAACGATCCGAAAGGCAGCATTGATTTTGTATTCATCTATCGACACTTATTAGGTCACTTGAGTTTCCATAGTGTAGTGGTTATCACGTTCGCCTCACACGCGAAAGGTCCCAGGTTCGAAACCTGGTGGAAACATTTATTTCACTTTTAATTTGCAAAATCGTCCTTAGGTATTGGCAAGCACACACCCACTTTCAAAATGGAAGTAGAGCTAGACGAAAATACACCATAATCATGAAAACAAATTAAGCTTTGTAGGGATAGATACAGTTGTGAACATTTCGGGCAGCATTTAAAAAATAAACATTATTCTCGCTGCTGAATTGACTTGCTTTGTTACTGCAGCTTTGAAGACCATGATGCGATATCAAAATATGGAATCAGATCCCGTTCTTTTTAAGTTATGAAATGTTAGTCTATCAGAATCCAATAAACCGGAAGCAGTAGAATGGTTGAGATGATTATTCTGTACAATCGTTTCTCCCCGTCAATATCTATTTCAGGTTAGATCAACCACAGCCAAATGTGGACAATCTTTTTATCATTCTACAACAACATCTTGCAAATCACATGAGACAATACACAGTGCAAAGTTTAATCCTAAATCTCTAAAGTTGGGGATTTCGGTGTTGATGATAGGGGATATGAGCGATGATATTTTACATTGAAGATAGAGAGTGACTGAGGGGGAGATACCGAGACAGGTTTCGAGAGTCTGGTGCCTTGTGACTGAAAGGCAATACGATTATTGATGATGAAATCACGGAAGGCGATGAGATGGAGAGAAGCCAAGATTGTGTTCTAACCAAACTCGATACGATCCAGTGTAGTAACTTTTCTCATCAGTTACTCTTTATGCTGTGGACCTTCCAGAACATTCTCCTTCTGAACTTCATTTGTAAACACAGGAACTCAATGTATTCTGGATGATGATCTGTTATCTATGCCATCGAGCCGCTGATGTTGGTGAAGGAGGTTGTTTCTGTGCAGTGCTGTAAGACGACTTGACGACCGAATAAGTCACGATATCAAATAAACTTATTATTATTATTATTATTATCACTATTTGTTCAATTCGCAATAATCGGAGCTTCCGCTATTTGCATCAGCCAGAGGTCTGATTCCCAGGATTCGCAGGAGGTGAACAGCAGAATCCCGGCCCCAGGGTAGGGTTTGTTCCATCCAATTTCTGCCAATGATCGCCAATGTCTGGACTGTCATTACCAGTGTCCTGGAGCCCTACAGAACCGCCTGGCTCACAACAGGACATCCCACATTGCCACAGCAGAGCAGCAAAGATAAGTTGTGTATATATATCTCTATGTACTAATTTACCGTATAGCGATATTTATTGCACTGCAAGTTAACAGTTAACAAAGATGAATAACGCCTTGATTGTGAAGACAATTGTTGTTGCAGTAATACTGATATATTGCTGTAGCGGTTTTGCTTACATTAACATTACAGTGGAAACCACAGCACAGTCAAATCCCTTACACTGGTATACGGTGCAAATACAACGTACAAATCCATGTGAATCCTCGTTAGTATAGTGGTTAGTATCCCCGCCTATCACGCGGGAGACCAGCGTTCAATTCCCGGACGGGGAGATTATTTTACCGCCTCAATTATTAACCAAATTAATTCACATTGTTATTATTTTGTGCAAAGTAACATTAGGGTAAAAAAAAAAGTCGTTTGAACCAAGTTCATTTCTCCCACTTATATTCTTGATAGTATATTCGTTGATGCACTTTGAGGGCATGGTAAACTCTATATCAAATATAAACATTATCATACTTTTCTACCCGAGCGATTTCCTTGAGATACCATTACCATTCACTCTTCCATGTACAGCGTGATCAAAAACGATTGATAGCTTTCTTGTATACAGATACAGTTAAATAATATCATACTTACTTTCAGAATTATTGGACATTATATTGCTATGACGACAGGCTGATCATCCTCAAATTGAGAAAAGAATCTGGGTCGCTAACGATAGCTTCCTTGGTTTTATTTTCTGAAGATGATAAGATGATAGTATTAACGTATAGTACGCTACACGCCACATATGTTACATTTTAACTGGCGTGAGTTTGGATATTGTGAACTGTCTAGTGCTCTTCGCAGAATTGTCTGCAATTTCGCGGCTGTTTGCGGGACCTAGCTCTGTGAGTTTGGATGTAATTTAAAAACATAAAATATCTCCGCATCTGCGAACGTCAAAAACGTTGTGCAAAACACAACAATTAATTTCATTATTACAAAAATCAACAATAATAATATTATGCTTTAGAGTTTAAATCACTCGGTTTATCAGTGGTGGGTGAGCCACATGATTAACGTTGCCGCTTTGTATGTATAGGGAACTTTAAATATTGGATTGGTAACAAGATATAACAGCCTGATTCGAAAATGTAATCTGCTTTTTCACATCACTGGTCTCCAAGTAGTGACTCAATGTTCCACGGAGACTGTCAAGAAGATATAGTATGGATAATCAGGCTCGTTCAGTTAAGAATCGATCACCACATCTAACCCAACTCGAGATGTCTCAAAACGCTTATATTGCAACGTCAGTTGATTGTATGTTCTACGGGCAACAATAATCAGTACAAAATAGTCCGTTTCGATCGCCAACTTTAATACTGGACCACATATTCTTGGTCAGAATTATCTCCTGCGCCAACAAATACAATTGATCTTTTCAGTTCAACATCATACTCAACCATTATAATTTTTCACTACCCCTCCATCAACTTGACAATAAGATAGTATTTATTCATTAACATTTTCTGAAATAAATAATACTGTAATGGTCTCCAATTAAGTGGTCGGGTTATCATCCGGTTACCGGGAATGGGTCATCATAGTTTTGGTAACTTGTAGCCTTCCACGCCTTCTACCAGTTTATGGGAAACTCTGTCCTTAGAATGTAGTGATTATGCTTTACCCGGGGACATAACCTCTTTTCGTGCTTCTAGGCCGTGTTTAGACCGGCTCAGCGACGGTGAAGACAGAGAGGCCAGTGAGAATGGTTTGCAGAACTGCTATATTTGAAACCGATAAACGAGAAAACACTATCCAGTGAACTTTTAATTCATATCAGATCCTTCTCAAGTTGGTACCAAATTTCGCAGCTTAAAGTGGAGATTAAACTTACAGCTGTTTTATTTGTAGGAGAACTGGTGCAGATTTCACCCATAAATATACATTAAAGTTTTCAGTAAACAAAATTTTATGTAGGTCTTCATGTCGTCTCAAAGATGAGATAGCGCATTATGTGAAATGTCAGAAATCAAATGAAATCGAAGGGCAAGTATAATTAGGGAAACCTTTACGAAAGCATTAGGTGCAGACAAGATTTTCGCTAAATCAATTCCATGGTGGTTTGTCAGTAGTCGTGGCCGAGTGGTTAAGGCGATGGACTAGAAATCCATTGGGAAACTTCCCGCGCAGGTTCGAATCCTGCCGACTACGAATATTGCTCACTGCAATAATAATTGTGGCACTGTTTAGCGGATTATTTGCAGATTTATAATAAACACGCATCATGGATTCGTAAATATATCGAGATGCGGCATTCCACTTTGTGAAATATAATAGACTCTAAGTTTGCCTGATAGTATTTTAATTAACAGTTATAAGGGGAATTTTACCCACAAAGCTCCCTCACTCGTGTCACCTCCACCTCTCTCTCATACCCTCTCTCTCCCACCACAACCCTTCTCGTCAATCCCTCCCCCGTCAAGTTTATCGTAAACCTTTTGCTCAACTATCTTGCATTGTCTCTTCTGAGCCATTTTTGTTGTTTATTTCTGATATGAGAAAACACCATTTCCAAATTTTACAAAAAATATAACAATTTTGATAGTAACTGGAAACGGTGATTGGAGATGAGCTAGCTTTTCTGTTTCAAGCAAAACAAAAAACGAAATCGATGTTTTTGTTTTCAAATAATTCCACCCAGTTGCTGTTGAAATCCCGTAAACCCGGCTGTGGTATGACGTTTCTCTTCGTTGTGAAAACCTTGAATCAAATAAAAAAGTTTGGACTTAATAGATTTTATGACTGTGGATGAAAATATTGACTTCGACGTGATTTGAACACGCAGCCTTCTGATCTGGAGTCAGAAGCGCTACGGTTGCGCCACGAGGTCAGCCGATTATCTTACATAACAGGCTCAGCTGTACAGCAGTAAAGGAAAACCAAAGAAGGAGATTGGTTTCAAACATAGTTTAGTGGGGAACCTTCCCACTGTAATGAAATGTTTACAATGGAGATGCAGTAATTTATCTCTGGTATCAAACGTATTTTAGACCAAAATTTATCCCTGGACTGAGATGCTTGTTATAGCTATCCTTGCATTTAATGCTACGCCTTGTCACATCGTCGATAATTCTCAATGTGCTTGACAAAATATAATGTAAAGTGATCTGTCTGTATATTGTATGGGTGAAATGCAGCAGCAAATAACGCACATATTTTCCCAAAACTTAATTTGGACAGTAATTGCCACTGGTGGCAAACAGATCATGGCTTTCCCTCATATTACATTCCCTCATACTACTATTCTTAATAACAATTTGGTGACTCAAACCATGACTATTTGTGAGAAAATGCTGTGTGCAATTTTCTGTTGCATTTCCAGCGCCAAAGTTACAGCTAACTCCCTTAACACTGTATTCTGTAAAGCGCATTCAGCAATTCGAATGACGAGATGCGAGAATGAAATGCAAGAGTATTACTGTTATTTTACAATTATTTTACAGAGATTTAGTTGCAAGCTGTTTGGTGTTAAATGGATATACAACTACAGAATAGTTATGTTTTCTTCATGATTAAACATTGCAGCGGGATATGGCAAAAAGTTAATCTGGATTAAAAAACCAATGACAATTTCCATATGTTTAGTAAAACTTTCGGTTACAATATATAATTTTAGATGATTTATACAGCCACATGCGCACAGAATAGGCGATTTTAATAAACTGTTACGACATGGTCACTCTTCCTTCAGCTGACGATGGTCGATCACAGATTGTTCTATGTCTTTACTAACTGCGTGTTTTTTGTTTTTCAGATATAGAAAAGGCAAACTACAGCTGCACAGCAGCAACAGGTATTTCTTGCTTCTAATTGATAGCAACACTTTTACATTAACATAGCTCACGTGAGCGGGTGAAACAGGTTCACGGAGTTCAAGAGGCCCTCACCACAACTAAATTCCAACCGGAAATAACGTTTGGGACCAAAACCAATCTGTAATGCAGAGTTAGATGCAATCTTCCACATGGAAGGAAACCCAGATATCAGATCAGATTTGTGTCGGAATGTGAAACATTTTAAATAATATTTTTTTCACGATTTGGCTGAGAAATTGCAGTTTTGATTCATTGTATTAACCATCATTAACGTTTTTCAGCATCCAGTGAGAACAAGAACCAACACAGTTACACAGGCCCCGCTGGGATTTGAACCCAGGATCTCCTGTTTACGAGACAGGCGCTTTGCCACCTAAGCCACAGGACCTGTGCTTCAAATCTGTTTGCTTCGTTTAACTTCCAGTCCAACTGCTACTCTGTCCAACTATCTGGTTGCTCCTTTTCACTATATTGAGTGACTTGACTATTCAACGCCCATCTTCTGATCCCAGCTCCCATTCTCAGTCTGTACATCTTGGCTGCATTCCCTCATGTTGAGATGACAGCTCGTACTCCAGTCACCCATCCCGATCGTGCAATATTCCCACTGGATTCTCTTCTCTCAATGTCCTCCATGTATTGTCGCATTCCTTGTCATTTCCGCTGCTACCCCTTTCTTCCCTCCTGGCAATCAGCTGTCGGGATCATTGTGATACAGCCAAACAAACTTCTAACAACAGACTCCCTGACTGCATCAGCCCCGGACCCACCTCAAGGATCATAGGACACGATTATAATCTTTCGATTATAAATAAATGTTTACAATGGAGATGCAGTAGTATATCCCGGGTTTCAAACGTTCGGGTACCAACAGCTTCCATTTACATTGTGCTCATCACATTAGCTGCTGACTGAGGTGTTTTAGTAATAACTATCCTTGCATTAAATATAACGCCTTGCAACATCTGCGAAACGTCTCATTTGTGCTTGGCATAATATTCTGCAATGCGATCTGTCAGTATATTTTGTGGGTGAAACGCAGCAGCAAATATCGCACAACATTGTCCCACAAATTGATTTGGAGCATAATTGGCACTGTTGGCAAACTGATCGTGATATTCTCTCATACTGCTATGCCTAATAAAAATCTGATCACTCAATCCATGAATGTTTGTGGGAAACTACTGGGCTCAATTGTCTATCGAATTTCCAGCATCAAATATACAGCTAACTCCCTTCACAATATATTCTGCGAAGCGCATTCAGAAGTTTAGAAGATGCGATGAGATGCGAGAATGAAATACAATGACTATTACTGTTAGTATACAATTATTTTGCTGAGATGTATATGATTGCTATAATTTAATTACAAGCTATTTGGTGCTAAATCCAAATACAATTACAACATTGTTATGTTTCCCACTTGATTTCATTTTTCTCTAAGTATCGGAAAAACAAGGCTACTACATAAAATTACACACAATTTCGCTAAATCGAAGGTCAGATTGACAATTCTGTGCATTATGTGGACCGCGTGGCATAAGGCGTCTGACTTCGGTGAATATCAAAGCAATCAGAAGATTGCAGGTTCGAGTCCTGCCGTGGTCACTAGCATCAGGAACGTGTTCCTTTGTTGCCAACTATAAGCTTGTGCTTTTTTGATTCTGATTTTATTCATAATCCAGTTAGCCCACACATTTACAGTCAGCTCACTTTACAGTATATTCTGTGAAGCTGTTTGAGACGTCTAGAAGACAGTATAGCGCTCCATTAAATTCAAGGATTATTATTTATTATTATGGTTTTGTCTGATCGTCTCACAGACTTGGCTTCCCGGTCGTAGTTGATTTTTCAACGTCGTGCGATGTCTCCGTGACGTGAAAGGCACAATAAAAAAATGATTGTGTTGTTTTTGCTTTTACTGTTGTTGATGTTATGGTCGCCCCAAGGTGAAGAATTTCTGGAAGCGTGTACAATGGATTTCTTGATCACTGATTGGAAACATGTCGGGCATCTGTACTATTTGTTGGCTCATATGGTTATGTATCAAACAAATCGGTTCTGAATCCTCGACGGGTTCCGGAAACACTGCGGTGGGCAATTGGCTGTCGTGTTTCATCCACAAACTACATGGTCAATTCATCTAACGGTATGTTGTGTGAAGGGCTTTTTGGCTGTTTGTGAAAACCCTCACAAGAAGCCCCGGATTCAGCAGCTGAAGCTCAGTGAACCAGATGCCTACATTAGGAATGGAGTTGGTGAACTCAACTGTTAGACCTCACTGACGGAAGATGTCCATCAGAGGCTGATTGAAGAATCCGGTTCTGCGTTTGGGTGGATCCAGTTCAACACCCACTAATAGATAAACTGGTAACTTTTCATCGGTAGACGTTCAAATCAAATACGATATTTTGTTGTAATTATAAGAATTTATAGAATCCTAAAAGCGATTGTTTTTTTGAAAAATAATTAAGAGCTTCATAATAAATCAGTGCCTTGACTGAAAGGTGATCTATATCAATTGATTTTATTGGCAATGAAATACCTTAGTTAGGAAAGCAATAGATTGAAGGTGGAGAACGTTCTATCTCAAGGCTGCTGCCCTGAGTTTCACTTCTTTTACTTTGGCAATATCTGACAGTTTCTGTATTTCTTAACGTCAATATTAGAATTAATAAATTACCATCAAAATAATTCTGACCACCCGTGTAACCTAGTGTTGCTTTGCACTGCTACGTAGATGTGTGTAAACGCAGACACGCAAAGTCGGTTACTAACAAACTGATGAGACCTTGGAGTGAATAAAAAGCTTTACAGCACTCTGCTTTGGCTTCTAGGTTGCGCTGCTATACAAATGTAATCTGCTGTTGAGGACTCTGTGCTCCGAATCCAGCGATCTCGTTTCAAATCACTTCGGAAAACCTCAGATGTGAAGAGCTATATAATAATAAATAATAGTTAATAATAATAACCCTTGCATTTGATATAACACTTTCCACATCTTATCATTGTCTGTGTTCAGGGCCTTCCCGACCTGAAAGGAGCTCTCGAAATGTAACATTATTGTTACTTTTGTTGATCGAATATATATATATATCGAATATATATGTGAAGGGAGTTGACTGTATATTTGTGGGCGAAACGTGGCAGCCAGTTGCGCGCAGCACTGTCCCACAAACAGTCGTAGATTCAAATGACCTATTTTATTGTTTTTTTTTATTTCAGCTGTTATTATTAAGCGTGTGTAGTTAAGAAACTTGCCCAATGTTTCACCCTGACCGACCTGGATTGAAACACATGTCTGATCCTTGTAATGTAACAGCTCTAATCACTCAGCTCCCGGATTCCACGATATATCTCCACTAATCATTTCAATTCCAATTGCTAGCTTTCCCCACGTATCCAAAAATACGTCAGACATATCAAAAATCTATCATGCAATTTCTTGAAGATGCAGATAGATCCAGCATCCACGACATTTTGATGGAGAGAATTCTAGAGTTTTACAATCGAGTGGAAAAATGCTTCCTGATTCCACACTAGAAATAGCCTTGATATAATTTTAAGACTGTGACCGCTTGTTTCGCATATCCCCAGCAGGAGGAGTAGCTTTGTTCTCCATGACGAAAATATTGTGCCATGTAGTTTTTCGGTCAATTAATGCTACTCAGTCCCTTTGTGCTTTCCTACTCTCATTTACGTTACTCACCCAGGTGTCTTTGTGTCAACTACAAGCTTGGATATAATACTTTCAGTTCAGTTCAGGAATAGTTTTTGAAGCGCTTTGAGGCACAGAAGACATAAACAAATATTATTGTTTTGTAGCAGGTATTATTTGCAATGTTCCTGTCCAGGGTTGTGATAAAAGACAATACTTTACTTTCTTACACTCAATTTATGTTCAGCTACATAATGCACAAAGCAAATATTGACGCAGCTGAGCTTTTGCGGTAAAGGTGTGGAAATAGATCTATTTTCAACCATTCAAGACCATTCCTGGATACTTCCACGCCGCAGACAATAAGCTGCCTCAAGTGTTGCTTATTCATATATTGTAGGTTATCTTCCATCCAAAGAATCAACTAAACCCGTTTTAACCGTTGTGTCCAGGTGAGGGTTAATGTGAGTTTCCATATGACGAGAAAGCAAATTTGGGCAACTGGGCGATGGCTATCATCGAAGTTAAAATCTATTCTCAACGAGTTGGTTAATTTATTGTGAACAGAAACAAGAACTGCTCCCTTCTCCCCCACCTTTCCAGTATTTTCCAAGTGTTGTTGATCCAACGAAGCATTATTGTTCTAATCAGCTGTAGTCCTTCAATGGGAACAATTGAATGCTTGTGTCAGGATGGCCGAGCGGTCTAAGGCGCTGCGTTCAGGTCGCAGTCTCCATTGGAGGCGTGGGTTCGAATCCCACTTGTGACAGATTTAAAGTGTTTTGACCTCTTTGGTGATAGCTCAGCTAAGTTTGTTTACTGGCTCCATCCAATTCAACAATAATGAAACAAATATGAAAGCAAACACAAATACTATTTCATTTCCTGAATTGAAGAATATTTTATTTTGTTCAATTGCAAACAAGCAGAAAAACGGATTTAATTATTTGGTTATATGTGAATGTCAAACATTGTGAAAGGAATTGGAACTATTAGAATAGACTCCTATCATATGAGCACCATATTATGATACCAAAACCCAAGGGATTCACATTGGGATATATTTCGGTATGATTAGAAAGTGTTTGAAGGTGGACGTTAACACACCAAATTGTGTAGAACGTGAGTTAGTCAGCCTTGGTGTTATCGGTTTGAACAGTTTTGTAGACATTGTGCATGAATCTTCGCTAAATTAGAATATAAAAATAAATCAGGTTTTCCTGACGGCTCAAATAAACCCTAAAGTGAAATAACTGAATATTTGTGAGGGAAGCTCTGCTGCTAATTGCGCAAAACAGTGGTACACAAGCATTCTCACAAACATTGCAGACATATAAGGCAGAAAACTGAATCTGGAATAAAAAACTAACGATAATTTCCACATGTTTAGTACAATTTTTGGAAAGAACTTAGATACTATATCAGCCACGTGTACACATAATAGGCAGTTTCAATAAAATGTGATGACAAGTCACTCTTCGTTCGGCTGATGATAATCTATCACAGATTGTTCTATGTCTTTACTCACTGCTCGTTGTTTGTTTCTCAGATATAGAACAGCAAACGCCCGCTGCTTTTGCGTAGCAAACAATGGATGTTCCTTGCTACAAAGTGATATTATCAAACTTTTACGGTAACATAGCTCAAGTGGTCGGGTGAAAAGGGTTCACAGAGTTCAAGAGGCCCTCACCCCAACTAAATTCCAACCGGAAGTAAGAATTGGGACCAAAACCAACCTATCCTGCAGAGATAGACGCAGTACTCCACATGGAAGGAAACCCAGACATCAGGTTAGATTTCAATCGGAATGTGAAAAACAGAATTTTTCTTTCACAATTTCACTGCAATTTCTCAGCCACACAAACCTGCAGTTTCTTCCTTTGTGTTGTCCAGTATTCCCGTTTTTTTAGTATGCAGTTCCGGAAATAATGAACAGGTTACTCAGGCCCTGCTGTGATTTGAATCCAGGGCCTCCTGTTTACGAGACAGACGCTTTGCCAATTGAGCCACAGGGCCTGTGTTTAAAATCTGTTTATTCCATTTAACATCCAGATTAACAGCTACTCTGCCCAACTATCTGGTTACTCATTTTCACTATATTGAGTGACTTGACCATTCACCGCCCATCTCCTAATCCCAGCTCCCAGTCCCAGTTTGTGCATCTTGGCAACAGACCCTGATATTGAGCTGACAGCTCGTACTCCAGTCACTCATTCCTGTCCCCGCTCCGGCAATATTCCCTCTGGATTCTCTTCTCTCAGTGCCCTCCCCGCATTGTCGTATTCCTTGCTCTTTCCGCAGCCACCCCTTTGTTCCCTTCTGTCAATCAGGTGTCGGGCTCGTTGTGATACAGCCGATCAGACATCTAACGACAGCCGCCCTGACTGCCTCAGCCCCGTACTCACCTCAAGCCTCACGGGATGCAGACAACTCGTATAAATTTCTCTACATACATTGACATTCCCACCGATCCATTCACTCCCCATTCTCCCTCTCAGTTTGGACTGATAAGATTACTTCTGTCCGTTTGGGAGAACTTGCTTTAAGAATCTACTGCGTATTTCTGGCTTGAAGTATCACGCCCACAATTTACTGATTCGACACCACTGAGTATTCAATTGATCAGAACAATATTGCTTTGGAGCCATAGGTTCCATAGTGTAATGGTGAGCACTCTGGACTCTGAATCCTACAATCCGAGTTCCAATCTCGGTGGAACCTTATATATACTTTAGCTACCGACAACACACCAACCTAATAAACCGAAAGAGAACAGTTGTTCTTCACGTTATCATTCTCAGATCGCTGTGGTGTGTGAGCATGTGTGGTTGCTGTCTTTTATGGACAAAAGTGTATTTTGTTCACCGGTGATACTGGATTCCTTCCCGTTATGTATGGAGTGTAAACACTGACTGTCCAGCGCCAGAGAACTTCATCCCGACGTGAAACCCGCTGAAAAAGTGTAATTTGGTGATTGTTGTTATTGATGACAAATAGAAATAAAGTTAATGACAATGCCAAGATCTGTGATTCCTGTTGCCCACCGAGAAGTACTGTGGAAACCATGTTAAAAATTGGAAACCATGTAAGCTGTTTCTTAGCTTCCCCTGGACATTGTTAGCTGTTTCTTAGTCTCCCTTAGAAATTCCAGAGGTCAGTAGGGGTATCAGCAAACGTCACTTGTATGGTATAGTCCAGACCGAAGAAGGGAGAAAGCCTTATACTTGTTTAGATTAGACATTCCATGCTTGTTATTGTATTTGGTAATCAATTGCTTCAGTATATGCCTGATCATTAAAGACGATTTACTTCTTTCTTTGAAAATTGTAATCTATCAGTTAGCAACTTGTGGTTGTCTAGTTCTGTTTTAACAGATGCTGCCCTTTTTGCATCCCATGGCTTATGTAAATAGAGTTCAACTCTCTTCCCACATTCACTATTATTGATTAGGTGGATTGCTGGAATTGGTTAAAGGAACTTGTATTACTGTCACGCTGTGTGCAAAATAATAAGATATAAACTGTTGTATTTCTATTAATTCCTGAGATGTACCACCTCGGGTCTCTGACCTGTGAGCATATTTCTCCTTTCGGCCGTTAGTATATTAAATGACTGTTTGTGCTTTACATGAATAACCTGATCTCTTTGTGAGTTATTCCACGACAGAGTGAATGTGAGTGTGAGGTGTGTGTGAGGGGTGTGTCAGTGTGAGCAGGTGTGAGTGTGAGGGGAGGGTTGATGGGGATGGACTGACTGATGGGTTACTGGCCGGGGAGGCTGGTTGGTTGGTGTGAGTTAATGAGGTGGCTGGTGATGGAGACTGACTGACTGACCCTCACGTTGCCCTCTGTTGTGGAGCCTGTAGCTCAGGGGTGACAGCCCTCGCCTGGCGAGCCGCAGACCCGGGTTCCATTCTCGGCCTCACCTCGAGCCGAGTCTCCTCCTCCACCCGCCTGAAACACACAACAACAACAACAACAGCAATAATAAAATGGCCGCCCCCCCCCCCCCCCCGGCTGTTTGTGCGGGAGGCTGCCGGGCGCCATCGGCTGCCGCGTTTCACCCACAAAACACACAGTCACTTCACCGGACATTGAGTCCCGTGAGGAGATTCCAGGTGAGGAGAGGACGGGACAAAACGCCCGGAAAATGGCGTATTATTATCCCTGTTATTGTGGCTCTCACTGCGTCTCTCTCTCTCTCTGTGTTTCTCTCAGTCGCTCTCCCGCAAAACACACAGTGACCCTCATACACAGTCACTACACTGTGAGCCCCCTAAACACACAGTCACTACACTGTGACCCCCCCCTAAACACAGTCACTACACTGTGACCCCCCCGCTAACCACACAGTCACTACACTGTGACCCCCTAACCACACAGTCACTGCACTGTGACCCCCCAAAACACACAGTCACTACACTGTGACCCCCCTAAACACACAGTCACTACACTGTGACCCCCCTAAACACACAGTCACTACACTGTGACCCCCCTAAACACAGTCACTACACTGTGACCCTCCAACACAGTCACTACACTGCGAACCCCCTAAACACACAGTCACTACACCGTGACCCCCCTAAACACACAGTCACTACACTGTGACCCCCTTAAACACACAGTCACTACACTTGACAGTGAGCGAGCGTTTCCGGTGCGCGTCACGTGACTGGCTTTGAGGCGCCAGACGCCAGCGTCACTAATGTCGTTGTTATTATATTATTATTCAATGTGAAGCCTCTGTGACCTCAGAGACTTTCGGCTGCAAAATTAAAAACAGGTTGGTTGCGCGCGCAGCTCCAACCGTCGCATCCCCGAGCGCTGGCAGTTTGGCGCTTTTCATTGGTAACCTGGGAGACCTGGTTACCTGGGGGGTGTGTGTGTCTCTCTCTCTCTCTCTCTGTCTCCTGTCAATCACTCGTTACCTAGGAGACGGGGGTGTTTCTCTTTGTGTCTCTCTCCTGTCAATCACTGGTTACCTGGGAGACAGTGACGCGAAGGGTAATGCGTCATCAAACTGGGTCAAGTCACGTGCTGAATGTCCACAATGGCGGCGGCGGAGACAGAGAAGAAGGTGAGAGTCTGTGTACGGCCTGAGATACAGGGAGAGACGGTCAGGGGGAGAGAGAGAGTCTGTGTGTGAGAGTCTCTGTGTGAGAGAGTGTGTTATGTCCCTGTACGAGGGCCTGGTGTGTGTCTGTGGCTGCTGTGTGTGTGTGTGTGTGTGGCTGTGTGTGTGTGTGTGTGTGTGTGTGTGGCTGTGTGTGTGTGTGTGGCTGTGTGTGTGTGTGTGTGTGTGTGGCTGTGTGTGTGTGTGTGGCTGTGTGTGTGTGTGTGTGTGGCTGTGTGTGTGTGTGTGTGTGGCTGTGTGTGTGTGTGTGGCTGTGTGTGTGTGTGTGTGGCTGTGTGTGTGTGTGTGTGTGTGTGGCTGTGTGTGGCTGTGTGTGTGTGTGTGGCTGTGTGTGTGTGTGTGTGTGTGGCTGTGTGTGTGTGTGGCTGTGTGTGTGAGACTGTCTGTGTGTGTGTGGCTGTGTGTGTGTGTGGCTGTGTGTGAGACTGCCTGTTGTGTGTGTCAGTGTCTCCCTGACCCCCATCTTGTCTCCCTTGCCCACCAGGGGCTGCTGGTGTGAGGGTGAGTGTGGCTGCTGTGCTCCCTGTCCTGGCCAGGATGATGGAGGGGGTGAACGCGGGGACATTTTACCCGTGTCATCGACTGGACAAGGAGACGACGGGAGCCATGGTGGTGAGGAGGCCCCAGGGGGGCAGCGAAGGGGCGACAGGAACTGTTCCCAGCTCGACTGGTCACTGAACACTACTGGTGAGAGACACACAGAGAGAGCAAGTGTGTGAGTGAAAGAGAGAGGGAGGGAGAGAGAGAAACACTGAGTGTGCAAGAGACTGGGTGACTGTGAGTCAGGGAGAGAGACTGAGAGTCTGAGCAAGTGTGAGAGAGACGGAGAGAGAGGGTGTGAGAGAGAGACTGAGCAACTGTGAGAGACTGACTGAGTGTGAGAGAGAGTGTGAGAGGGAGAGAGCGTGTGAGAGACTGAGAGAGAGAGACTGAGCGAGTGTGAGGGACTGAGAGAGTGTGAGAGACAGGGAGAGACACAGTAAGAGAGGTTGATGGGGCAGGAGCCAGGGGGGCAGTGAAGGGGCTACAGGAACTGTTCTGAGCTCGACTGGTAACCAAACATTACTGGTGAGAGACACACAGAGAGAGAGAGAGAGAGAGAGTGTGTGAGTGACAGAGAGAGAGGGAGAGAAAGACTGAGTGTGTGATAGACTGAGTGACTGTGAGCCGGGGAGAGAGACTGAAGAGTCTGAGCAAGTGTGAGACTGAGCAAGTGTGAGAGAGACTGAGCAAGTGTGAGATAGTGAGCAAGCGAGTGTGAGAGACTGAGTGAGTGTGAGAGACTGACAGAGTGTGAGAGACTGAGAGAGAGAGACTGAGCTAATGTGAGACACTGAGAGAGTGTGTGAGAGACAGGGAGAGACAGAATGAGAATGAGTGTGAGAGGGTGGCAGGAGCCGGGGGGCAGCGAAAGGGCTACAGAAACTGTTACGAGTTCGTCTGGCCACTAATCACTACTGGTGAGAGACTGGGAGAGAGAGAGAGAGAGAGAGACTGAGCAAGTGTGAGAGACACTGAGCGAGTGGCTGAGAGACCGAGAAAGAGAGAGAGAGAGAGATGGGGGTGTGTGAGAGAGACTGAGTGAGTGTGTGAGAGAGGGAGAGAGTGACTGAGTGAGTCTCCACTCCTCTGCACCCCCCTGCCTCTCTGACCTCCTGTATCCCCAAAACAGCATCCGTGGCCTTTACTCTGGTTCTGGTCTCGTTGTCCCCAAATCCTCTGCTCCACCATCGGCGGCCGTGCCTTCAGCCACTACCCCCCAAAGCTCTGGGACTCCCTTCCTCACTCCCTTCACCTTGTTCCGTCTCTTCCTAGTTTCAGGTCTCGGCTAAAGACCTTTCTTTTCAACTGAGGCTTTGGTCACCTTTCTCCCCCTCCCCCTGGCTCAGGCCCAGGATCCGTTGTTGTGAAACTCTCTGAGACACTGTCTGGCATGGAGGGCGCTATATAAATTAAAGTTTTTGTTGTTTCTACAGCCTGTGATACACAACAGAGTGAGAGAACATGTACGAGGGAGACCTACCATCTGAGATACAGTTACAGAGAGAGAGAGACCTCTACATCATGAGATACGCAGAGAGAAAGAGAGAGAGAGAGAAGGCAAGAGAGAGAGAGAAAAGGTAAGAGAGAGAGAGAGAGAAGGTTAGAGAGAGAGAGAACTGTCTACAGCCTGTGATACACTCACACAGGGAGGGACACCCATACACATTCACAGGCCTTACACACAGAGAGAGTGGTGTGGGGGAGACACATACACATAGAGAGAGAGAGAAGTAGGGAGGCACACATATACACTCGCAGGCCTCATGTACAAAGAGTCACACACACACACACACACACAGGGCTGTGCACACAGAGAGAGAGACACATACACACATACAGAGAGAGACACACACACACACACATACAGACAGAGACACACATATGTACTTACAGGTCTCTGTGTCTGACTATCTTTCACACTCACATGCCTCAGTCTGTGTTCATCAGAAATCACAGACTCACATATAGTCTATGTCTCTCACACACTCACTGAGGGAAACAGAGACAGACAAACACATACACATTGAGACAGTGTGAGATAAACACATATAGAGACACTGAGATACATACACATTCTCTCTCTGACCACACACTGTGTGTGTCTCTGGTCATCTGAAATGACACACATGCAGACATACACACACACATAGTTGACACTCACACATATACATTGGCCTCTGTGTCTCTATGAGACATACATGCGCAATGAATTACATGGAGAAAGAGACACACAGAGAGAGACATATGTCTATACACACAAACATGTTGTATCCCTTCTATCTGTCTCAGTGTGTGTATTTCTGAGACGCTAACATAAGTACACAGAGAAACACTGACATCCTCTCTTTAGACTGAGAGACACTCACAGAGACACTCACACAGGCCTCTGTGTCTGACTGTGTCGCTGGGACACACAAACACACTGAGAGAGACACACACACTGGCCTCTGTGGTTGTCTCTCACATACAGGCCTCTGTCTCTGGGCATCAGAAATCACAGATGACACTGGACATGCACTGATTCTCAAACACACACACACAGAAACACTGTAACCCCCACTCTCTGTGTTTCACTGTGTCTGATAATATGAATAACTCTTTAATTTGATATCATGCCTCATCATGTCTTTGAGACATCTCAAAGCGCTTCACAGGATACACCATCAATTAAAGTGACTGTCCGCTTTGTGAGGAAAATATGGCAGCCAATGTGTCTTGTCTGTGTGGGGTGTGAGTGTGTGTATGTGAGAGTGAGTGAGTATATGTGAGTGTGTGTATGTGAGAGTGTGTGCATGTGAGTAAGTGACTGTGTGTGGGTGCAGTTAGCTTGTGAGAGGACCTGGGTTAGATTCCCAGGTGGTTCAAAGTGAACGTTGGGCAGTTCTCCTCACTTGACGCCCCTCTGTTTACCAGCAGTAATGCAACAACTACCGTAATAATAATCCTTGCATTTGATATTCAGTCTATATGTGTGCGGGTCTGTCTCACACTGTGTCTGTGAGTGTATCTCATACTGTAATGAGGGTGACACTTGGTGTCTCTCTCTGTATGTTTGTGACCCTCAGGAATAAAAATAGACAAACAGACAGAGAGAGAGAATTGTACGAGACAGAGACACAGAGAGGGAGAGAGGTGAGAGAAACAACTCTCTACACTCTGTGATACAATCACACAGATACATACACAGAGGCCTCCGTCTCTGAGACAAACACACAGAGAGAGACAGTCCTACATTTACAGGTCTCTGTCACACACAGCCTCCTGCACACACACACACACACACAGCCTCCCGCACACACACACACACAAATACACACAAAATCATTGTAGTTTCCGCCCAATCCAGGACAAACACCCAGCACCCTCACAGCCCATCTGCAAACACAGCCCCCCTCACACACAGTCCCCCCACACACAGACACATTCTCGCACGCACACACCCAAACAGCCCCGCTACTCACAAACACACAGCACACCCCTACCCATACACAACCCCCAACCCACACACAAACAGCCCCCCCACCCACACACACAAACAGACCCCCCACCCCCACACACAAACAGCCCCCCACCCCCCACACACAAACAGCACCCCACCCACACACAAACAGCCCCCCCACCCCACACACAAACAGCCCCCCACCCACACACACAAACAGCCCCCCCACCCACACACAGCCCCCCCACCCACACACAAACAGCCCCCCCACCCACACACAAACAGCCCCCCACCCACACACAAACAGCCCCCCACCCCACACACAAACAGCTCCCCCACCCCACACACACAAACAGCCCCCCACCCACACACAAACAGCCCCCCCACCCACACACACAAACAGCCCCCCCACCCTCACACAAACAGCCCCCCCACCCACACACACAAACAGCCCCCCCACCCTCACACAAACAGCCCCCCCACCCCCACACACAAACAGCCCACCCACACACACAAACAGCCCCCCCACCCACACACACAAACAGCCCCCCCACCCACACACACAAACAGCCCCCCCACCCACACACACAAATAGCCCCCCCACCCACACACAAACAGCCCCACACCCCACACACAAACAGCCCTCCACCCACACACACAAACAGCCCCCCCACCCACACACACAAACAGCCCCCCCACCCACACACAAACAGCCCCCCACCCACACACAAACAGCCCCCCACCCACACACAAACAGCCCCCCACACACACAAACAGCCCCCCACCCACACAAACAGCCCCCCCACCTCACACACACAAACAGCCCTCCACCCACACACACAAACAGCCCCCCACCCACACACACAAACAGCACCCCCACCCACACACACACACAAACAGCCCCCCACCCACACACACACACAAACAGCCCCCCACCCACACACAAACAGCCCCCCACCCACACACAAACAGCCCCCCACACACACAAACAGCCCCCCACCCACACAAACAGCCCCCCCACCTCACACACACAAACAGCCCTCCACCCACACACACAAACAGCCCCCCACCCACACACACAAACAGCACCCCCACCCACACACACACACAAACAGCCCCCCACCCACACACACACACAAACAGCCCCCCACCCACACACAAACAGCCCCCCCACCCCCACACAAACAGCCCCCCCACCACCACACACAAACAGCCCCCCCACCCCCACACACAAACAGCCCCCCCACCCACACACAAACAGCCCCCCCACCACCACACACAAACAGCCCCCCCACCCCCACACAAACAGCCCCCCCACTCACACACAAACGGTAGCCACAAACACTCCAGCCACATAGCCCCCCCAAATACAGCCCCCACTACATATACAGCCCCCACACACACACATCCTCCCTCACACACACAGTCCCCATCACACACAGCCCACTCCCTACACAAACAGCACCCCCACCACACATCCTCCGTACCCACACATAAGCACACAACCCCTCCCACACACACAACCCCCCCCCCCCCCCACACACACAAACCCCACCTCACACACGGCCATCCCTCCCACACACACAGCTCACACTCACACTCATCCCCCACTCACACTCAGCCCCCCTACACGTACAATCTCCCCTACGCGCACACAGACACCCTCCAACACATATCCCCCGGTTACACACAGAGCCAAACTCATACACACACAGTCGTCCCCACTCCCACACATACACACCCACACCCACATACAACCCCCACCTTACACACAACCCCCCCCACACACAGCCAACACTCCCACACACAGCCGCACTCACACACAACCACCCAACTCACACACACAGCCTCCCCACACACAGCCCCCCCCCCCACACATAGCTCCCCCCACACACTCAGCCCACCCACAAATACAGCCTCCCCCACACCCACAGCCCCTCTCCCATACACACATCCCCCTGTTACACACAGACCCCACCTCATGCACACAGCTGACACCTCACACCCAGCCCCTCCTCACACATAGCCTCCCATCACATATAGCCCTCCCACACAACCCCCCAACACACACAGTCCACCAAAGACATAGCCCCAGCCTCACACACAGCCCCCTCCTACATTCACAGCCTTCTTCCCACACACACAGCCCCTCCCTTATACATAGACACTCACATGCCCCACAAACACAGCTCCCGCACACATCCACCCCCTCCCCGCACACACCCACCCCCTCCCCACCCACAGCCCCTCCACACCACACACAGCCCCAAACACACAGCACCCTCCAGACACACAGTCCCCACCTCAGGCACACATGCACCCATCCCCTACCCCCACACACAGCCCCTACCTCACACACACAAACAAACCCTCCCCACACACAGTCGCCCCTCCAACCCATACACAGCCCCAAAAAACAGCACCTGCATCCCACACACACAGCACCCCCCAGACACACAGAACCCACCTCAGACACACACACACCCATCCCTTACCCCCACATTTACAGCCCCCCTCACCCCACACACAGCCTCAAACACACTGCACACCCACCCCACACACAACCCCACTCACACATAGCTCCACCATCGGTGGCTGTGCCTTCAGCCACTACGCCCCGAAGCTCTGGAACTCCCTTCCTCACTCCCTTCGCCTCATTCCATCTCTTCCTAGTTTCAGGTCTCGGCTTAAGACCTTTCTGTTCAACCGAGCCTTCGGTCACCTTTCTCCCCCTCCCCCTGGCTCAGGCCCAGGATCTGTTGTTGTGAAGCGTCTGAGACGCTGTCTGGCATGAACGGCGCTGTATAAATCAAAGTTTTTATTGTTTCTACAGCCTGTGATACACATACAAAGTGGGAGAATGTGTACGAGAGAGACCTACAATCTGAGATATACACTCACGGAGAGAGAGACCTCTGCAGCCTGAGATATGCACAGAGAGAGAAAGTAAGAGAGAGAGAGAGAGAGAGACATGTCTACAGCCCGTGATAAACTCGCAAAGAGAGAGACACCAACAGACACTCATAAGCCTCACACACAGACAGAGAGGGGGAGTGGGGAGACACATACACACAGATGGAGAAGTATGGAGGCACACATATCCACTCACAGGCCTCTGTCTTTCACACACACTGGCCTCAGTCTCTGTTGATCAGAAATCACAGACACACACTTAGTCTGTGTGTCTCTCACACACTCACTGAGAGAAAGAGTGACAGAGAAAAACACACACATGCAGACTGAGACAGAGTGAGAAATACACATATAGAAATACTGAGATACATACACCCTCTCTCTCTGACCACACACTCTCTGTGTCTCTGGTCATCTGAAATGACACACACATCCAGACATACACACACACACACATAATTGACACTCACACATATACACTGGCCTCTCTGTGTCTCTGAGACATACATGCGCAATGAGTTACACTGAGAGAGAGAGAGACACACTGAGAGACATACACAGAAACACATTGTAACCCTTCTCTCTGTCTCAGTGTGTCTGATACACTAAAATACATACTCACAGAGAAACACTGACATCCTCTCTTTAGACTGAGAGACACTCACACAGAGACACTCACACAGGCCTCTGTGTCTGACTCTGTGTCTCTGGGACACACAAACACACTGAGGCCTGTGAGTGTATATGTGTGTGGGTGTATCTCACACTGTATCTGTGAGTGTGTCTGACGCTGTAAAGGCTCTTTGTGACCCTCAGGAATAAAAAACGACACAAAGAGACGGAGAAAGAGAGAGAATTGTACGAGATGGAGACACAGAGAGAGAGAGAGGTGAGATAGTGAACTCTCCACAGCCTGTGATACACTCACACAGAGATACATACACACAGGCCACTGTGTCTCTCAGACAAACACAGAGAGAGAGAGACTCATACACTCACAGGCCTCTGTCACACACACACACACAGACACACACAAATATACACAAAAACACTAGTTTCCGCCACACCCACGGTAAACAACCAACACCACACAGCGCATCTACACACACGCAGTCCCCCCCACACACTTAGACACATTCTCACACAGCCTCCCTACCTACAAATGCACACCACAAACAACCCACACACAACCTCTTACCCACAAACATAAACAGCCCCCACAACACTCACAGCCACATAGCCCCACCACACACAGCCCCCCCTACACATACAGTCCCCCACACACACACATCTTCCCTCACACACACACAGCCCCCCATCACACAGAGCCCCCGCCTTACACAAACAGCACCCCCCCCACACACAGCACCCTTACCCACATATAAGCACACAACCCCCCCACACACACAAACCCCACCCCACACACAGCCAACCCTCCCACACACACAGCCCCCACCTTACACACAACTCCCCTCACACACAGCCAACTCTCCCACACACAGCTGCACTCACACACAACCACCCATCTCACACACACAGCCGCCCCCACACACAGCCCCCCCCACACAAACAGCCCCCCTTATACATACACACCCATACGTCCCACATACACAGCTCCCGCACACACCCACTGCCTCCCCACACACAGCCCCTCGACCCCACACGCAGCCCCCAACACACAGCACCCTCCAGACACACAGACCCCACCTCAGGCATACACACACCCATCCCCTCCCCACACACAGCCCCACCACCCGACACACAGCCCCAAACATACAGCACCCTCCAAACACATAGACCCCACCTCA
Organism: Hydrolagus colliei; assembly: GCA_035084275.1. NCBI lineage: Eukaryota > Metazoa > Chordata > Chondrichthyes > Chimaeriformes > Chimaeridae > Hydrolagus > Hydrolagus colliei. Next base: position 37,851 of record JAYJKW010000341.1, on the reverse strand, counting down.
CACACATCCATCCGCTACCTGTACACACCCATCCCCTCCCCACACACAGTCCCCCCATCCCACACACAGCCCCAAACTCACAGTACCCGCATCCCACACACACAGCACCCCCCAGATACACAGAACCCACGTCAGACACTTACCCCTACACACACAGCCCCCCTCACCCCACACACAACCCCCACACACAGCCCCGCTGACACACAACCCTCCCCCAACCCCAGTCACACACACACACCTCCCACACACAGCTCCACCTTTGGCGGCCGTGCCTTCGACCACTACGCCCCGAAGCTCTGGAACTCCCTTCCTCACTCCCTTCACCTCGTTCCCTCTCTTCCTAGTTTCAGGTCTCGGCTAAAGACCTCTCTGTTCAACCGAGCCTTCGGTCACCTTTCTCCCATCCCCCTGGCTCAGGCCCAGGATCTGTTGTTGTGAAGCGTCTGAGACGCTGTCTGGCTTGGAGGGCGCTATATAAATCAAAGTTGTTGTTGTTTCTACAGCCTGTCATACACACACAGAGTGAGAGAATTTGTACGAGAGATCTACAATCTGAGATACACTCACAGAGACAGAGATCTCTGCAAACTGAGATATGCACAGAGAGAGAAGGTGATAGAGAAGGTGAGAGACATGTCTGCAGCCTGTGATAAACTCACACAGAGAGACACCGACAGACACTCACAAGCCTCACACACAGACAGAGGGGTGGGTTATGGGACACATACATACCGTAAATACTCGCGTATAAGGCGCACCCCTCACTTTTGACCTTTTCTTGGTGAAAAAAAACGGAAGCATTTTCGATGATATTGCTGGCAGAAGGCAGGGAGGCAGGAGAGACATGTAGGGAGGGAGAGAGGCAGGCAGGCAGGCAGGGAGGGAGGGAAGCAGGCAGGGAAGGAGGGAGGGAGAGAGGGAGGGAGGCAGGCAGACGAAGGAGGGAGAGAGAGGGAGAGGCAGGCAGGAAAGGAGCGAGGCAGACGAGGGAGGGAGGCAGGAGAGGGAGGGAGGGAGGCCGACTGGGTTTGGCAGAAGGCAGGCAGCAGGTCCGGCACTGAAGTCCGCTGCTACTGCCGCTGCCTGGGCGGCCGAGGCCGAAGCCCCATCACCCGCTCCCCCCAACCCCCGCCGGACACAGTGTATGTTCAATAATAATTATTATATGGCTTTCATGGCAACAATATGTATTCAAGCACTTCACGGGATTTACTGTAAATGTATTGATTGTATATTTTGTAGGTCAATGCAGCAGCCAATGTGTGCACAGCAATGGCTCCCAAACTGTCTGGAAGTCAATGACCAATTGTATCTGGAGAATTGTTAGCTGGGACTTCGGGTGAAATTCAATTTTGTTTGAATAGTGAAATGGGATCTTTAATGTCTAATACTCGTTTTAATATTTCACTTGAAGAACAGCATCTCCAACAATACAGTGCTCTATCATCCTGGATTCTATTGGTCGTGGAGTCCTGTAGCGCAATGGTTAGAGCATTTGCCTTACGAGCGAGAGAACTGGGTTGGATTCCAGGCAGGGCAAAACCTTGGGCAAGTTTCCTTACTCCACATGCCTGATAATAATCCCTCAAAAAAAATTGGTCATTTCAATCCATGACTATTTATGGAACACTACATGAGCAATTGGTTGCTGCATTTCGCCCACCCACAAATATGCAATCAATTCACGTTACAGTATATTCTATGAAGTGCTTTGAGACATCCAGAAGACGTGTAAAATGCTATATCAAATGCAAGGTTTATTATTGTTATATGCGTGTCAGTCTAAACTGTGAATCCACAGGCTTCTGAGAGGGCTACCAGCTGTGCCATGCTGAATTCTGCAATAGTGAATCAGGGATTTTAATACTAGGATGTAATGTAACAAAGATTTTAATTTTTTTGAAAGACGGCCAAGCAGTAATGGACAATAGATAAAAGGTAATTGGTCTGTTGATTACTTATGATTGACATAAAGATGTACCAGTATTCAACTCTACAATAAGAGAATGATCAACACCTTGACTAGTGTTGGACCATATTTACTGCATTATACTGTATGTGCTCCTCTATATCTTTTGAAATGCAGCAACTAACAGGCCAAGTGAATGGTTGCGCTGCACACAAGGGTGCACACTAAACTTGAAAATAATAAAACCTTTATTTTCTCCTATTAAAAAAAAGAGGGTTTTATTCTATGATGTGCAAAACGTGTAGTTTTAAGTGGTAATATTGAAAGCTAACTACAGGGTGCTTAGTTGAAAAAGAACAAAGTATCGACAGTTCTTCGTCCTTTCAGCCCTTACTCTTTACTTTTTGGATATTTCTAGTGACTTCTCGGGGCTATGTTGGGCTACATCAGCTGTTTCATCTCTCTCCGTGATCCACAGTCTAGGCAACTGCAACATCCATCTTTACAACGTACCGTCAGTGGATTTAATTAATGACCAGGGAGGGAGGCAGGGAGGGACGGAGGCAGGCAGGCAGGCAGGGAGGGAGGCAGGCAGGGAGAGAGAGAGGGAGGGAGGGAGATAGGCAGGTAGGGAGGGAGAGAGGCAGGGAGAGAGAGAGAGATAGAGAGAGGCAGGGAGGGAGGGAGGCAGGCAGGGAGGGAGGGAGGGAGAGAGAAAGAGGCAGGCAGAGAGAAAGAGGCAGGCATAGAGAGAGAGAGAGAGGCAGGCAGAGAGAGAGAGAGGCAGGCAGGGAGAGAGCGAGAGAGAGGCAGGCAGGCAGAGAGAGAGAGAAGCAGGCAGGCAGGGAGAGAGAGAGAGGCAGAGAGAGAGAGGCAGGCAGGGTGAGAGAGAGAGAGAGGCAGGCAGAGAGAGAGGAAGGCAGGCAGGCAGAGAGACAGAGAGAGAGGCAGGCAGGGAGAGAGAGAGAGAGAGGGAGGCAGGCAGGCAGGCAAAGAGAGAGAGAGGAGGGCAGGCAGGCAGAGAGACAGAGAGAGAGGCAGGCAGGCAGGGAGAGAGAGAGAGAGGCAGGCAGGCAGGCAAAGAGAGAGAGAGGAGGGCAGGCAGAGAGAGAGAGAGAGAGAGAGAGGGGCAGGCAGGCAGGGAGAGTGTGAAGCAGGCAGGCAGGGAGAGAGAGAGAGGCAGGGAGAGAGAGAGTGAGGCAGGCAGAGAGAGAGAGAGAGGCAGGCAGGGAGAAAGAGAGAAAGAGGCAGGCAGGGAGAGAGAGAGGTAGGCAGGGAGAGAGAGAGAGAGAGAGAGAGAGGCAGGAAGGCAGGGAGAGAGAGAGAGGGAGGGAAAAGCAGGCAGAGAGAAAGAGAGAGAGGCAGGCAGCAGGCACAGCACTGAAGTCCGCTGCTGCTGCCGCTGCCCGGGCGGCCGAGGCCGAAGCCCCATCACCCGTTCCCCCCAACCCCCGCCGGACACTGACCAAACCCCGGCTGACAGCGCCGGCCGCCCCTCCTGTTTACTGTATTTCCGAGGCTCAACATTTCTTGTTCCTGCGTATAGGGCGCACACCCATCTTTCGAGATCTTCCCACGTGAAAAAAAGTGCGCCTTATACGCGGAGATATACGTTACAGATGGAGAAGTAAGGAGGCACACATATCCACTCACAGGCCTCAGTCTCTGTTGATCAGAAATCACAGACACACACTTAGTCTGTGTCTCTCACACACTGAGCGAAATAGACAGAGAAAAAACAAGCACACACTGAGACAGAGTGAGAGATACACATATAGAGATACTGAGATACACACATAGTCTCTCTCTCTCTCTCTGACCACACTCTATCTGTGTCTCTGGTCCTGCTGTCCGGAAATCTATCCCAGAGCCCAATGCCCGCTTAACAGCCCAACTCTGGACTGTTCTCTTTAACCCAGTGAACGTGCTTCACCAAAGCAATGGATTGTTATTATTATTCTCATTTCCCAGCCCAGGAACATCACTGGGTGTTACACTGGTGACTGACGTGGAATGAAATGAACAGAGAATTGTGCCTCCCATGTGAGTGTGAACACAATACAAGGCTTTCTCCTGGTCTGCCAGATTCACGTTCACAATGAGCTGATTTCACAAGAGGAGACTGAAGTGGAGGGTTCGACAGACAGACAAGTGAACAGGGAGCCACCCACACACGCCCACAATGAAAGTGAAACCCGGTTTGGATCAGGAAATGCTGAGGGTGAAAATGGCTTTTAGACTCCAGGTTGAGGGTCTGACTGAGGATTTAAAATGTCCCATTTGTCTGGATTTCTTCACTGATCCAGTGGCCCTGGAATGTGGCCACAACTTCTGCCGCTCCTGTATCACCGGGAGCTGGGATAAACAGCAGATAAACTCCTGTGCTGTTTGTCAGCAGGTTTTTCGAAAAAGGAAACTTGCGGTCAATTGGGCCTTGGTGAGTCTAGCAGAGAAAGCTCCGAAACTCAGCCTGTCCTTGACAGAAATGGAAATGAAACGCAACTGTGAGAAACACCAGGAGCAACTCAAGCTGTTCTGTGAAACCGACAAGAAATTGCTGTGTGTAGTTTGCAGAGACTCGCGAGAACACAGGGATCACAGCTTCCTGCCCATTGATGAAGCTGCTGAAATCTACAAGGTAAGAATACCTCACGGTCTATTCACTCTAGAGTGGGATTCACTCTATTTCACTTCATCTTCTCAACCCTTTTGTTCTACATGTTCATTCCAGGATCAAGTGAGATCCTCCTTAGCTTCTCTCACACAAAGGAAGGAAACTGCTGTACAAGCTGAAGTCAAACAGAGAGAAAAGATTACACAAGTTAAGGTAAGTTGTGTCGGGGCAGATTTCTGTGTTACCAGAGTCTCCTTTACAGTGTGTGTATAATATGATGTCTCAGTTTCTACCTTCACAGTGTGTACACAGTGTGATGTCTGATATGTTACAGGAACAGGTGAGGAGTCTGCAGACCCACGTCACGTCTGAATTTGCTAAAATGCACCAGAGCCTGACTGACAGAGAGCAGCTGGTGATGGGAGATCTCACTCAGCGAGAGAAGGAGATTTTACACCAAATGGAGACAAATCTGCGAGAGATTCAGGACAATTTAGATTCTGTTAAACAAGAAATCTTAGAGTTACAGAAACTGATGGGAAAATACAATGTGTCCTTTCTGCAGGTAAATAGATTAAATTATACTTGAGTTCAGTAACAGTTACACACGATTGCAGTAAGATTGTTAGACATGTCAGTGATTTATTATTCGTAATATTCCAGCGTATGTTTGTGTTCGTAAGATGTGTTTGTAAGTAGTTCTCACTGTGTGTCATTCTCTATGACCATTTTATTGTTGATATCCGAATTCGGTTACATCTGCAGACAGTAATGAGCAAGTAAAGTCGCATAAAAAAATTAAATTGGTAATTTCAACCCACGGCTGTTTGTGGGGACGTTGCTCTGTGCAACTGGTTGCTGCGTTTCGTCCACAAATATACAGTCAATTTAATTTACAGTATATTCTGTGAAGCGCTTTGAAACATCGTCGAGAAGATGTGAAAAGTACTATGTCAAACGAAAGAATTATTATTATTGTTAATACCAATGGTAGTAACCTGTGTGATATGGAGATGTATTGTTGTCTGTCTGAGTTTACAGTGTAATGTTTCTGTGTTTGATTTAATTAGGAACAAATTGATCCGGAGAGAAGGTATGGAATGTTTGTTTACTAAATATCCCAGAATTTATTTTAGAAACCAAACACAATGCGCAGCTTCACTTTGTATTGTGAATGTCTGTTATTACAGGAGCAGTAACTTGGATTTTAAGTTGTCAGTGTGTGAGATTGATCTGCCTGAGAGAGAGATCAGAGACAGCATCAACCCAGGTAAATGTCTCTCAATTCTCAACATGAACACACAGCTCCCACCATAGCCCAGCACACACAGCCCCCAGCACACACACAGATGCCAACAAAGCCCAGCTCACTCTCAGCAGATACACAGCCCACAACATAGCCCAGCACACACTCAGCCCCTATCATAGCCGAGCACACACACATATGTCCAAGATGTGCATGGATTCGGAAAGTTTAAAGGACTGGTCGGGTAGGTTGAGGAGGTGGGATCTTTGGGTAAGAAGCCATCGATATGAGCCGAAGAGTATGGCTTGTGTCTTGTTTACATTTAACTGCAGGGAATTTTCCCTCATCCAGCCCATGATGTCCGACAGACAACGTGATACAACATCAGGGGACTCGGAGTTGTAATTGGATATGGAAAAGTAAAGTTGGGTGTCATCCGCATACAGGTGGAAGTTAATCCCATGTCTGTGGATAACATCACCAGTAGGGAGAGTGTAGTTGAGGAAGAAAAGGGGGCCAAAGATGGATCCTTGGGGTTCTCCGCAGGTGACTGAGTGGAAACGGGAAGGGAAATATTTAGCATTAACATAGTGTTGGATGTTTGTGAGGTAGGGCTCCAACCCAGCGAGTGTTGTCCCACTGATGATGGAAGACAGGTGGTGGAGAGGAACGTGATTGTCTATTTTCCATCTCTAGTTGACACCCATCTCTATTTTTCCACCTCTCTGCCTCTACCGTTTGGAAGTCTGTACCACAATCACTTCACCTCGCTCCATCAAAGTATAGGATGACAGAGCTGTATAGGTTGCGGGTGGCGCCTGGGGCTCCAAATGCTTTGAGGTGGTGTTTCCATTCTCCTGTGTCACTGGTATTTTCTTCCTCACAGTGTTTGACATTGGATTTTATATGTTTCCCATTCCTAGCCCAATGTGAGAAAATTGATCTGTTAGAGAGATTCAGGGAGCAAACTCAGGTTCACCAAGAGCTGGTTGAGGAGAAACGATTGGGAGAGGAAAAGATCCATCAGCTGGAAGTGTCTGTGGAAGAATTGAGGAAGAAGTTAATGGAGGAGAAGGAAGCCATGGCTCGTAAACTGCAAGAACAGCAAAGTTCACTGAGACAAGAGATCCAGAAGTCAGAAGGTATGAAGCAGGAGATTAGTAGGAGCTGTGGGGGTGAAGGCTGTTGTGGCTATGACGATAACAACTTTCAAAAGAGAAGTAGACATTTATTTCGGTAGAACGCGTTTGCGAGGTTATGGGGAGAGAGCGGGGAGTGGAATTAAATTGCTCCTTTTAAAGAGCCAGCGCAGAATCGATGGGCAGAGTGGCCTCCTTTTGTGCTGTAAGATTTTATGATTCCTCATGCCAGACAATAAGTCCTTGAAAAAAAATCGGTCATTTCAATCCACGACTGTTTGCAAGACACTGCTGTGTGCAACTTACTGCTGAGCTTCGCCCACAAATGTCAAATCGATTCACTTTACAGAATATTCTGTGAAGCGCTTGGAGACACAGTCTGATATTTATTAATTACCAACAGAAAAGCCATAAACCAACTGAATAACAACTGGGTCCCTAGTTAATGCGAGATACACAGCGGCGTGTGGAGTAAAGGAAACTTACTTAGAGTGTTGCCCTCCCTGGAACCAAACCCAAGTCACTCGCTTGCAATGCGAGTGATGCAACCATGGAACTACAGGTTGCCATGTATAGCAAAGACATACATATATATTGTACATGTGTCTTTATCTTTCTCTACATGTCTCACTCTACATATTCAAAGTCAATTGTAACTAGGTGTAAATGCTGATACAACCCACAGACATTTATAAAACCAAATAATGCGAAATTTCAATCTTTGAATGTCAGTGAATTGTTAACTTATACATTTGTAGTTTATAAAGTTGTTAAAGCTGTAGGTTTGTAACTCATCCATCACCGTAAAACAGTATCAGCATCGGCACATCTTCGTATGTACAATTGTCTATAGTAACTATTTTTTTTGTTCACCAGATCTGCAGGTGACACTGGGTAAGTAACAGTACATCCCACTGACACTTGTTACATCATCCCAGTTACATGTTGCCCGTAAACGGTTTTTATTAAAAAAAACGTGAAAAGATAGAGCAAGTGGGTCAGCAGAAAATGGCAGAAATTGCAGAAATTGTTTTTCTCCATGACCACAAGGCTTGCGGGCTGATCCCATCCCACTGATCACTGCTTCCTGGTCTCTGTGTACGCATTTCTGCCCCGACCCGAGCCTCCCCTCCAAACTAAATGCCTTTCCTCCCATCTTCCTCTCCGCTTCTCTCACTCTGTCCTACTCTCCCACCGTCCCCCACATTCTCTCTCTCCTGGACACCATGAACCCTGCCCTCTGCTCCAGCCTGGGAATCCTCCGCCGGGTCCAACATGACCTCAGGCGCTGGCAGTCACAGAGCAGCCCAACCCAACTTCCCCAACATTCACACACTCCCCACAAACCACCCTCTTAAGGCAATCGTAACTGCCCTCTCCCTCATAGGCAACCTCCCCAACTCTCCACCCTCCTAACGCTCCACACCCATCTCTTCTGTGCACCCACAAATCCTCTCCTCACCACTGCCCACTCCCCGCCGCCCCGCAACCAGCAAACCCATCCGCATTTCCCTTCAAAATGTCATTTCCCTCTCCAGCAAAACCCTCACTATCTACAATCTCATCCTGGCTGATGACATTGATATTCTTGGGCTTACATGGGGTTTCACTGTATTCTCCCAGTGCATCCCATGTGGTACCAGACCCCAGCGCTCGTTTAATTTCATCAAACAATTCCTCGTCTGTTTCCCGTCGATCAAACTATTCCCGACCTTTCTCTTTCAGAACTGATTCAGTCTCTGAGCAACAAACTTCCCCCAGATATAATCAAAGCTGTGCGGACACTGGACTTCACTGGAATCACATTGAACCCTCCGACCTGTGCTCTGCTGTTTAAGATGTTACATCCCAGTGTCACCATAGAGAGGCTCAAACTCACCAACTGTAAGATCAGAGCTGAAGGGATCCAGTGCCTGGTGCCCGCACTGCACAAGTGCCAATATCTCTGGTTTGTTATTGTTGATGGTCACAGTCAGAAATTTGAGGGAGATAAGACAGTCAGTGTGGGGTGTGTGAGCTGCTGTGTCAGATGACTGGCTGGTGACTGGTCTCTTTGAGGGGGGAAATCCCCAAAGTTGCTGTCAAAGAGAAAGGTCTTTAGCTGAGACACAAACCTGGGAAGAGAGGGGAGGAGGCACGGGGAGTGAGGAAGGGATTTCTAGATCACTAGGTTTCTAGGAGAAAGCAACAGACTGATAGAGACTGAGTGTGAGCAAGAGGCAGAGATACTGCGTTTGTGAAAGAGATGGAGTAACTGAGTGAGCATGAGTGTATAAGAGACAGGCTCAGAGATGGACCAGGTATTTTGGAACTTTGTGGTTGAGATATTGGCGGAAAAGGGCGATGCGTCAGAGATGGAAGAGGCGATACTGGTGAGGGAAGGGATGTAGGGGAGGAAGGACAACTGGGACCAAGCTCCCCTCCCCCATTACCCCAGTTGTTGTCAGACTGCACTGGCTCACTGTCTCGGAGAGCTTCACCTTCAAGATCCTCATACTTGTATTTAAATCTCTCCACTCTCTGCAACCCCTACATCTAGATGTCCCAAAGCGCTTCACAGAATATACTTTAAAGTGAATTGACTATATGTTTGCTTATACCGTATTATTATTTGTTGGTGAAACCCGACAAGCAATTCCGCACAGCAGCGTCCTCACAAACAGCCTACAGTGGGTTAAAATGACTAGTTTTTTTGGGCGAGGGATTATTATTAGCCATACATGTGGAGTAAGGATTCGTGTTTCGCCCTGACCTGAATGGATTCGAACACAGGTCTCACGCTTGAAACGCAACTGCTCGAACCACTGACCCAAAGGATTCCAAAGTGTGAGAAATAAAGGCAGAGATACAGACTTGGAGAGGGTAACTCAGCTGGGGAAAGAGAGAGAGGGTTGACAGACTGAGAGTGAATGATTGTGAAAGAGAGAGACAGTGAGAGACAGAAAGACTGTTTGAGAGAGACTGAGAAATGGGGAGAGAGTGAGATAGTAACGGGTGTGAGTGAACGAAAGAGAACAAAAGAGATAGTGACTGAGAGAGAGAGTCTCCGAGATAGAGAGAGAAGCAAGTAGACAGAACAACTGGGAGAGTTGGGACTGACAGAAAGAGAAAGAGAATGACAGAGAGAAAGCGATAAACACAGAGAGAGATAGAGATAGAGAAAGAGAGAATAGTCAGTGAGAATGAGAGAGAGAAAGAGACTGAGATAACCCGATCGGATATCTCTCTCTCTAACACTCTAATCCAGTCCCTGTAAAGCTCTGATACATGACCTGCTGTGACTATAATATAAATAGCAGTGATTGTTTGAACCAACCAGGACTTAGTAACGATGTGTGTGTGTGTACGTTCAGGTGTCTGGCTCTGGCCCCAGCTCCTGTATTGTATTGTTACACTATATTCACTGTGTATCTGTCTCTGTGTCCAGGCTGGAGGGCAATAATCTGGGAGATTCTGGAGTGAAGTCACTGTGTGAGGCTCTGAGGAACCCGGAGTGTGAAATACAGATACTGGGGTAAGTAACAGACTGTGTGAGAATATAATATCCCGAGTGTGAATTCCCCCGATATCTCAGTGTGTTATTGACACTGGCTGATCAGTTGGTATCATCTGAATATTGTGTCAGGAATCAGTGTGACAGTGTGAGGCCATCAGCCAGCTCAGTGATCACACACTGAACATGGACGAGCAAGGATTCTGCTCCCTCCCTCCCTCCCTCATTCCCTCCCTCATTCCCTCCCTCTCTCCTTCCCTCCCTCCCTTCCCCCCTCCCTCCGCCATTCCTTAAATCGCTCCCTCACTCTCCAGTTCTCGCTCGCCCAGCTCGCTCCCTCCCTCCCTCCCTCTCCCTCTCCCTACCCCCAGTTCTCTCCGTCCCAATCTCTTTCCCAATTCATCCCTCTCCAGCTCCCTTCCTCATTTCTCCCCCAGTTCACTCCCTGCCCCACTCACTACCATTCTTTCCCTCTATCTCTCACCAATCTCACTCCCCCCTCCTTCCTCAGCTCCCCCCTCCCCAAGCTCCCTCCTTCACTCTATCTCTCACTCCTTCTCCCCCTGCTTATGTCCTCACTTTCTCTCCCTGCCTCCCACTCTCTCCCAGCTCCCTCGCTGACTCCTTCCACCAGCTCCCTCCCTCTCTCACTTCAAAGCTACCTACATAGCTCCCTGCCTCCACATCTCCCTCGCTCCCCAGTTCTCTCCCCCTCTCCTGCCGACTCTGCGTCCCGTAGATCTCTCCCTTCACCAGCTCTTCCCCCACCCGTCACCTCTCACCCAGCTCCCTCAGTACAACAGCTACCTCCCTCCTCCCCTCCCCAACAGCTCTCTCGTACTGCCCTCCGCTGTTCCCTCCCTCCATCCATCCCATTCCATCACCCCCTGCCCCACCATCCTCCCTCTTTCGCTCTCTCTGTCTCTCCCCCAGCCTCCTCCCTTCCTCCCTCTCTGCCCGGGCTCCCTCCCTCCCAACCCGCCATAGGTGTACTCTCTCCCCTCCCAACTCTCTCCTACACTCCCAAGTATCTCCCCTCCCAACTTTCTCCGTCCCCTCCCAAATCTCTCCCTCCATTCCCAACTCTCTCGCTCCCGTCATCACTATCTCCCTCCCCTCCCAACTCATTCCCTCCCCTCCCAACTCTCTCTACCCTTTCACTTGCTCGTGTCCCGATCTGTCTGATCAGCGCCTTGGGCTATTCTCCTGACGTGAATGGCGCACCACACGTGTTGCTGTTGTCTCTCTCTCGCTGTCTCCCACTCTCTCTCCGACTTTCTCTCCCTCTCTTTCACTCTCTCACTGACTCTCTCTATCTCTCTGTCACTCTCTCCATCGCTGTCCTTCTCGCTTTCACTGAACCTCTTTCTCCCTGACTTTCTCTCTCTCTGACTCTCTCTCTTTTACTGACTCTCTATCTAACTCACTCTCTCATTGATTTTATCTCTTTCTCGCTGTCTCACTCTCTCTAACTCTTTCCATGAGACTCTCTCTCGCTGTCCCACTCGCTGAATTTCTCTCTCTGTGATTCTCTCCCGGTGACTTTCTCTCACTATCTCGTTGTCACTCTCTCACACTCTCTCTCTCTCTCTCTCTCGCGGTCTCTCACTCTATCGCTCGCTGTCTCTGTCTCTCACTGACTCTCTCTCTCTCTCTCTCTCTGACCCTCTCTCTCGCTGTCTCTCTCGCTGTCGCTCTCTCTCTGTCAGTCTTGCTCTCTCTCTGACAAACTCTTTCTCACTGACTTTCTCTCTCTCTCTTTCGCTGTCTCTGACTCTCTCGCTGTCTCTCTCACTGATTTTCTCTCTCTCTCTCTCGATGTCTCTGCATCTCTCGCTGTCTGTTTCTCGCTGACTCTCTCAGTGACTTTCTCTCTCACTGACGTTCTCTCTCTCACGGTCTCTCACTGACTCCCTCCATCTCTTGTTGTCTGTGTCTCTCCCAATCTCTCTGACTTTCTCTCTCTCTGACTCACTTTGACTTTCTCTCTCACTGATTCTCTCACACTGTCTCGCTGTCTCTCACTCTCTCACTTACATTCTCTCTCTCTCTCCGAGTCTCTTACTCTCGCTGACTTTCTCTCTCACTGATTTTCCCTCTCTTTCTCGCTGTCCTCCTGTGTCTCGCTGTCTCTCTCTCACTGTCTCTCACTCACTGCCGCTCACTCTCTCGCCAACTCTCCCTCCCGCTCTCTCTCTCCCTGTCTCTCTCTCTCCCTGTCTCTCTCTATCTGACTCTCTCTCAAGCCGCCTTCCACACTCTCTCTGATTCTCCCTCTCTCTTGCTGTCTCTCAATCTCTTTCTGAATCTCTCTTTCCACGTCTCTCTCTGACTCCCTCTCTCTCTCTTTCTGTATCCGTATCTCACGCTCCCGTTGTCTCTCTCTCCTTGTCACTATCGACCTCGCTGACTCTTTTTTTGCTGTCTCTCTCTCTCTCTCTCTTTCTCTCTCTCTCGCTGTGTCTCATGAATATTCTAACCCGGTCCCTGTAAAGCTGTGAGGCCTGACCTGCTGTAACTATAATATCAATGTCAGTGTTTGTCTGAACCAACCAGGACTTAGTAACGATGTGTGTGTGTGTACGTTGAGGTGTCTGGCCCTGGCCCCAGCTCCTGTATATAGCTGTCAATGTGTATTGTATTGTTACACTATATTCACTGTGTCTCTGTCTCTGTGTCCAGGCTGGGGAGCAATAATCTGGGAGATTCTGGAGTGAAGTCACTGTGTGAGGCTCTGAGGAACCCGGAGTGTAAAATACAGACACTGGAGTAAGTAACAGACTGTGTGAGAATATAATATCCCCAGTGTGAATTCCCCCGATATCTCAGTGTGTTATTGACACTGGCTGATCAGTTGGTATCAGCTGAATATTGTGTCAGGAATCAGTGTGACAGTGTGAGGCCATCAGCCATCTCAGTGATCATACACTGAACATGGATTAGCAAGGAAACTGCTGCCTCCCTCCCTCCCTCGCTCCCCACTCCCTCCCTCCCTCCCTCCCACCACAGCTTCCTCCCTCTCAACACAGCTCCCTCCTTCCATCCCACCCTCCCTCACCTCCTCCCTCCCTCCCTCACTCACTCTCTCCCTATATCCCTCCCTCCTCCCTACTTACCTCCCTCCACCAGGTCACTCCCTCCCTCCCTCCCTCCCCAAGCTCCTTCCCTCCTACCCCCAGCTCACACCCTCCCTCTTCCAGCTCCTTCCCTCCCTCGCACATCACCCTCCCTCCACCAACTCAGTCGCTGCCTCCCCCAGCTCCCTCCCTCCCTCACTCACTCACTCACTCACTCCCACTCCCCTCCCTCCCTCGCTCCCTCCCAACCTAACTCCCTCCCGCTCTCCTACTGCCCTCCCAACCTCAAACACTCCCTACATCCCTCCCTCCAATTCTCCCTCCCTCCATCCCTCCTTCGCTCGCTCGCTCACTACGTCCCTGCCTCCGTCCCTCCGTCCCTTCCTCACTTCATCCCCCCTCCCCCTTCCTCACTCCATCCCCCCTCCCTCCTTCACTCCCTCCATCCCTCACTCACTCACTCCCTCCTCCTGCTCCGTCCCTCCCTCCTCAGCTCCCTCGCTTCTTCCCCAGCTCCGTCCCTCCCTCCCTCCCTCCATCCCTCTCTCCTTCCCTCCCTCCTTTCCTCCTTGCCTCCTTCCCTCACACCCTCCCTTCCTCCATCCCTCCCTACTCCCTCCTTCCCTCCCTACCCCAGCTCACTCCGTCCCTCCCCCAGCTCCCTCCCCCAGCTCCCTCCTGCACTAACTCCCTAACTCCCTCCCTCCCTCCCTCACTCACTTCCTCTCTCCCTATATGCCTCCCTCCTCCCTACTTACCTCCCTCCACCAGCTCCCTCCCTCCTTCCCTCCCCAAGCTCCTTCTCTCCTTCCCCCAGCTCACACCCTCCCTCTTCCAGCTCCTTCCCTCCCTCCCCCATCACCCTCCCTCCAGCAGCTCAGTCCCTGCCTCCCCCACCTCCCTCCCTACCTCCCACCCTCCCTCCATCCCGCCCTCCCTCACTCCCTCTCCCCTCCCTGCCTCACTCCCTACCGCCCGAACTCCCTCGCGCCCTCCCTACTTCCAACTCAACCTCCAACACTCCCTACCTAACTCCCTCCCATTCTCCCTCCCTCCATCCCTCCTTCGCTCGCTCACAACGTCCCTGCCTCCGTCCCTCCGTCCCTTCCTCACTCCATCCCCCCTCCCTTCCTCCCTCCCTTCTTCACTCACACACTCACTCACTCACTCACTCACTCCACAAGCACCATCCCTCCCTCCTCAGCTCCCTCGCTTCTTCCCCAGCTCCATCCCTCCTTCCCTCGCTCCGTCCCTCCCTCCATCCTTCCCTCCCTCCTTCACTCTCTTCCTCTCTCCCTATATGCCTCCCTCCTCCCTACTTACCACCCTCCACCAGCTCCCTCCCTCCTTCCCTCCCCAAGCTGCTTCTCTCCTTCCCCCAGCTCACACCCTCCCTCTTCCAGCTCCTTCCCTCCCTCCCCCATCACATTCCCTCCAGCAGCTCAGTCCCTGCCTCCCCCAGCTCCCTCCCTCCCTACCTCCCTCCCTCCCTTCTTTGCTCCCTCCCTCTCTCTCCCCTCGCTCCCTCACTCAGTCCCTCGCTCCCTCCTGACCTAACTCAATCCCGCCCTCCCTACTTCCCTCCCAACCTACCACCCTCCCTACCTCCCTCCCTCCCATTCTCCCTCCCTCCATCCCTCCTTCCCTTGCTCGCTCGCTATGTCCCTCCCTCCATCCCTCCATCCCCCCTCACTCCCTCCCTCCATTCCTCCCTCACTCACTCACTCACAGTCACTCACTCATTCACTCACTCACTCCATCAGCACCGTCCATCCCTCCCTCCTCCAGCTCCGTCCCTCCCTCCTCATCTAACTCGCTTCTTCCCTCCCTCCCTCTCTCCGTCCCTCCCTCCCACCCTCCCTCGCTCACTCACTCACACACTCACTCATTCACTCCCTCCCTCTCTCCCTCCAGCCCTCCCTCTCTCCCTCCATCCCTCCCTCCCTCCCCCCACTCCGTCTCTCTCAACACATCTCCCTCACTCTCTCCCTATATCCCTCCTTCCTCCCTACTTACTTCCCTACACCAGCTCCCCCCCTCCCTCCCTCCCCAAGCTCCTTCCCTCCTTCCCCCCTGTCGCACCCTCCCTCTTCCAGTTCCTTCCCTCCCTCCCCCATCAGCCTCCCTCCCCCAGCTCTCTCCCTCCCTCCCTCCCCCAGCTCTCTCCCTCCCTCCCTCCCTCCCTCCCTCCCTCCCTCCCTCCCTCCCTCCCTCCCTCCCTCCCTCCCTCCCTCCCCCAGTTCTCTCCCTCCCTCCCTCCCTCCCTCCCCCAGCTCTCTCCCTCTCCCCTCCCTCCCTCGCTCCCTACCGTCCTAACTCCCTCCCTCCCTACTTCCCTTTCCAACCTCCAACCCTCCCTACCTCCCTCCCTCCCATTCTCCCTCCCTCCATCCCTCCTTCGCTCGCTCGCTCGCTCACTACGTCACTCTCTCTGTCCCTTCGCCCTCCCTCCCCCACTCCATCCCCCCTCCCTCCCTCCCTCCCTCCCTCGCTCCGTCCTTCACTCCATCCTTCCCTCCCTCCCTCCCTCAGTCTCTCCCTCTCTCCCTATATGCCTCCCTCCTCCCTACTTTCCTCCCTCCTCCCTACTTTCCTCCCTCCTCCCTACTTTCCTCCCTCCACCAACTCCCTGCCTCCCTCCCTCCCCAAACTCCTTTCCTCCTTCCCCCAGCTCACACCCTCCTTATTACAGCTCCTTCCCTCCCTCCAGCATCACACTTCCTTCACCAGCTCAGCCCCTGCCTCCACCAGCTCCCTCCCTCCCTCCCTCCCTCCCTCTCTCTCTCCCTCCCTCCCTCCCTCCCTCTCTCTCTCCCTCCCTCCCTCCCTCCCTTCTTCGCTGCCTCCCTCCCTCCCTCTCCCCTCGCTCTCTCCCTCCGTCCCTCGATCCCTCCCGACCTAACTCACTCCCACCCTCCCTACATCCCTCCCAACCTCCCGCCCTCCATACCTTCCTCCCTCCCTCCCATTCTCCCTCCCTTCATCCGTCCTTCCCTCGCTCGCTCGCTACGCCCCTCCCTCAGTCCTTCCGTGCCTCCATCCCCCCTCTCTCCCTCACTCACTCAATCACTCACTCATTCACTCACTCACTCTACCAGCGCCGTCCCTCCCTCCTCCAGCTCCGTCCCTCCCACCTCAGCTAACTCGCTTCCTCCCTCCCTCCCTCCCTCCCTCCCTCCCTCCCTCCCTCCCTCCCTCTCTCCCTCCCAATATCATACCCTCCCGACCTCCGTCACTCCCTCCCATTCTCCCTCCATCACATTCTCCCTCCCTCTATCCCACCCTCCCTCCCTCCCTCCTCCTTCCCTCACTCCCACAGATCCCTCCCTCCCACCCCCAGCTACCTCCCCCAGCTCCCTCCCTCCCTCCTAATCTCCCTCCCTCCCTCCCTCTCCCAGCTCCGGGACTCCCTCCACCAGGTCCGTACCTCCCTCCCACAGCTCATCCCATGTTCCCCAGCTCCCTCTCTCCCTCCCTCCCTCACTCCCACCCTCGCTCCCTCCCTCCCTCCCTCCCTCCCTCCAACCCACCCTCCCCAGCTACCTCCAACCCTGGCTATCTCCCTCCATCCCTCCCAACCTCCCTATCTCCCTCCATTACTCCCTCCCTCCCTCCCACTCTCATTCCCTCCCTCCCTCACAACCTTCCACCCTCCCGTCCCCCCTACCACCCATTCTCCCTCCATTCCATTCTCCCTCCCTCCCTCCCTCGGTCGCTCGCTCGCTACGTCCCTCCCTCCCTTCCTCCATCCCACCCTCCCTCCCTCCCTCCCTCCCTCCCTCCCTCCCTCCCTCCCTCCCTGCCTCTCACCCTCCCGCCCTACCTGCCTCCCACACTCCTTCCCTCTCTCCCTCCCTCCCTCCATCCCTCCCTCCAACTCTCCCTCCCTCCAACTCTCCCTCCCTCCATCCCTCCATCCCCACTCCCTCCGTCACTCCCTCCCAAACTTCCTCACTCCCTCCATCCCCACTCCCTCCGTCACTCCCTCCCAAACTTCCTCACTCCCTCCCTCCGTCCGTCCATCCCTCCCTCCCTCCCTACTAGCGCCCTCACTCCCTCCTCCAGCTCCCTCCATCCCTCCCACACTCCCTCCATTCTTCATTTCACCTCCCTCCCTCTCACCCTAACTCCCTCCCTCCCTCCCTTACTCCTTCCCTTCCTCCCCCCCTCACTCACTCACTCATTCACTCCCTCCCTCCCTCTCTACCTAACTGCCTCACTCTCTCCCTCCCTCCTGCCCTCCCTCATTCCCTCCCTCACTTCCTCCCTCCCTCCCTCCCTTCCTCGAAACCTCCCTCGCGCTCATTATCCCTCCCTCCCTCCTTCCTCCCTCCCTCCTTCCCTCCATTCTTCCATCCCCCCTCTCTCCCTCTTGCCCTAACTCCCACCCTCCCTCCCTCCCTTACTCCTTCCCTCCATCCCTCCCTCCCACCCTCCCTCCCTTCCTCCCTCACTCATTCACTCCCTCCCTACCTAACTCCCTCCCATCTCCTTCCCTCCCCTCCCAACTCTCTCCGCTCTCTCTACCCTGCCCCCTGTCACTTGCTCGTGTCCCGATCTGTCTGTTCAGCGCCTTGGGCTATTCTCCTGACGTGAATGGCGCACCACAGGTGTAATTGTGTTGCTGTTGTCTCTCTCTCGCTGTCTCCCACTCTCTCTCTGACTTTCTCTCCCTCTCTTTCACTCTCTCACTGACTCTCTCTATCTCTCTGTCACTCTCTCCATCGCTGTCTCTCTCGCTTTCACTGAACCTCTTTCTCCCTGACTTTCTCTCTCTCTGACTCTCTCTCTTTTACTGACTCTCTATCTCACTCTCTCTCTCATTGATTTTATCTCTTTCTCGCTGTCTCACTCTCTCTAACTCTCTCCATGAGACTCTCTCTCTCGCTGTCCCACTCGCTGAATTTCTCTCTCTGTGATTCTCTCCCGGTGACTGTCTCTCACTCTCTCGTTGTCTCTCTCTCACGGTCTCTCTCTCTCTCTCTCTCGCGGTCTCTCACTCTATCGGTCGCTGTCTCTGACTCTCACTGACTCTCTCTCTCTCGCTGCCAGTCTTACTCTCTCTCTGACACACTCTTTCTCACTGACTTTCTCTCTCTCTCTCTTTCGCTGTCTCTGACTCTCTCGCTGTCTCTATCTCACTGATTTTCTCTCTCACTCTCTCTCTCGATGTCTCTGCATCTCTCGCTGTCTGTCTCTCGCTGACTCTCTCAGTGACTTTCTCTCTCACTGACGTTCTCTCTCTCACGGTCTCTCACTGACTCCCCCCATCTCTTGTTGTCTGTGTCTCTCCCAATCTCTCTGACTTTCTCTCTCTCTGACTCACTTTTACTTTCTCTCTCACTGATTCTCTCACACTGTCTCGCTGTCTCTCACTCTCTCACTTACATTCTCTCTCTCTCTCTCTCTCTCTCTCTCTCCGAGTCTCTTACTCTCGCTGACTTTCTCTCTCACTGATTTCCCCTCTCTTTCTCGCTGTCCTCCTGTGTCTCGCTGTCTCTCTCTCACTGTCTCTCATTCGCTGCCGCTCACTCTCTCGCGGACTCTCCCTCCAGCTCTCTCTCTCTCTGTCTCTGACTCTCTCTCAAGTCGCCTTCCACACTCTCTCTGACTTTCTCTCTCTCTTGCAGTCTCTCACTCCCCGCTGCCTCTCTCTCTCTCTGACTCTCCCTCTCTCTTGCTGTCTCTCGATCTCTTTCTGAATCTCTGTTTCCACGTCTCTCTCTGACTCCCTCTCTCTCTCTCTCGCTGTATCTCACGCTCCCGTTGTCTCTCTCTCCTTGTCACTCACGACCTCGCTGTCTCTCTCTCTCTCTCTCTCTCCCTCTCTCTCTCTCTCGCTGTATCTCACGTTCCCGTTGTCTCTCTCTCCTTGTCACTCACGACCTCGCTGACTCTCTCTCTCTCTCTCTCTCTGTCTCTCTCTCTCTCTCGCTGTATCTCATGAATATTCTAACCCGGTCCCTGTAAAGCTGTGAGGCCTGACCTGCTGTAACTATAATATCAATGTCAGTGTTTGTCTGAACCAACCAGGACTTAGTAACGAAGTGTGTGTGTGTACGTTGAGGTGTCTGGCCCTGGCCCCAGCTCCTGTACATAGATGTCAATGTGTATTGTATTGTTACACTATATTCACTGTGTCTCTGTCTCTGTGTCCAGGCTGGGGAGCAATAATCTGGGAGATTCTGGAGTGAAGTCACTGTGTGAGGCTCTGAGGAACCCGGAGTGTAAAATACAGTCACTGTGGTAAGTAACAGACTGTGTGAGAATATAATATCCCGAGTGTGAATTCCCCCGATATCTCAGTGTGTTATTGACACTGGCTGATCAGTTGGTATCAGCTGAATATTGTGTCAGGAATCAGTGTGACAGTGTGAGGCCATCAGCCATCCCAGTGATCACACACTGAACATGGACTAGCGCTATTTCCCCCTCCCTCCCTCCAACCTTGCTTCGCTACTTCCCTCCCTCCCTTCCCCCCTCCCTCCGCCATTCCCTAAATCTCTCCCTCACTCATTCCAATTCTCCCTCGCCCAGCTCGCTCCCTCCCTACCTTTCCCTCTCTCCCTACCCTCAGTTCTCTCCGTCCCAATCTCTTTCCCAATTCATCCCTCTCCAGCTCCCTTCCTCATTTCTCCCCCAGCTCACTCCCTGCCCCACTCACTACCATTCTTTCCCTCTATCTCCCACCAATCTCACTCCCCCCTCCATCCTCAGCTCCCCCCTACCCAAGCTCCCTCCTTCACTCTATCTCTCACTCCTTCTCCCCCTGCTCACGTCCTCCCTTTCTCTCCCTGCCTCCCACTCTCTCCCAGCTCCCTCGCTGACTCCTTCCCCCAGCTCCCTCCCTCTCTCACTCCCCAGCTACCTACATAGCTCCCTGCCTCCCCATCTCCCTCGGTCCCCACTTCTCTACCCCTCTCCCACCGACTCTCTCCGTCTCGTAGATCTCTCCCTTCACCAGCTCTTCCCCCACCCGTCCCCTCTCACCCAGCTCCCTCAATACAACAGCTACCTCCCTCCTCCCCTCCCCAACAGCTCTCTCCTACTGCCCTCCGCTGTTCCCTCCCTCCCTCCCTCCATCCCTCCCTCCATCACCCCCTGCCCCACCATCCTCCCTCTCTCCCCTCACTCTGTCTCTCCTCCAGCTCCCTCCCTTCCGCCCTCTCTCCCCGGGCTCCCTCCCTCCCCACCCGCCATCGGTCTACTTTCTCCCCTCCCAACTCTCTTCATCCCCTCCCAACTCTCTCCTTCCCTCCCCTCCCAACTCTCTCCTTCCCGTCCCAACTATCTCCACTCCCAACTTTCTCCGTCCCCTCCCAAATCTCACTCACCTTTCCCAACTCTCTCCCTCCCGTCATCACTATCTCCCTCCTCTCCCATCTCCTTCCCTCCCCTCCCAACTCTCTCCGCTCTCTCTACCCTGCCCCCTGTCACTTGCTCGTGTCCCGATCTGTCTGTTCAGCGCCTTGGGCTATTCTCCTGACGTGAATGGTGCACCACACGTGTAATTGTGTTGCTGTTGTCTCTCTCTCGCTGTCTCCCACTCTCTCTCTGACTTTCTCTCCCTCTCTTTCACTCTCTCACTGACTCTCTCTATCTCTCTGTCACTCTCTCCATCGCTGTCTCTCTCGCTTTCACTGAACCTCTTTCTCCCTGACTTTCTCTCTCTCTGACTCTCTCTCTTTTACTGACTCTCTAACTAACTCTCTCTCTCACTGATTTTATCTCTTTCTCGCTGTCTCACTCTCTCTAACTCTCTCCATGAGACTCTCTCTCGCTGTCCCACTCGCTGAATTTCTCTCTCTGTGATTCTCTCCTGGTGACTTTCTCTCACTCTCTCGTTGTCTCTCTCTCACACTCTCTCTCACAGTCTCTCTCTCTCTCGCGGTCTCTCACTCTATCGCTCGCTGTCTCTGTCTCTCACTGACTCTCTCTCTCTCTCTGACCCTCTCTCTCTCTCTCGCTGTCGCTCTCTCTCTGTCAGTCTTGCTCTCTCTCTGACAAACTCTTTCTCACTGACTTTCTCTCTCTCTCTTTCGCTGTCTCTGCATCTCTCGCTGTCTGTCTCTCGCTGACTCTCTCGGTGACTTTCTCTCTCACTGACGTTCTCTCTCTCACTGACTCCCTCCATCTCTTGTTGTCTGTATCTCTCCGAATCTCTCTGACTTTCTCTCTCTCTGACTCACTTCTACTTTCTCTCTCACTGATTCTCTCACACTGTCTCGCTGTCTCTCACTCTCTCACTTACATTCTCTCTCTCTCTCCGAGTCTCTTACTCTCGCTGACTTTCTCTCTCACTGATTTTCCCTCTCTTTCTCGCTGTCCTCCTGTGTCTCGCTGTCTCTCTCTCACTGTCTCTCACTCACTGCCGCTCACTCTCTCGCCAACTCTCCCTCCCGCTCTCTCTCTCCCTGTCTCTCTCTATCTGACTCTCTCTCAAGCCGCCTTCCACACTCTCTCTGACTCTCCCTGTCTCTTGCAGTCTCTCACTCCCCGCTGACTCTCTCTCTCTCTCTGACTCTCCCTCTCTCTTGCTGTCTCTCAATCTCTTTCTGAATCTCTCTTTCCACGTGTCTCTCTGACTCCCTCTCTCTCTCTGTATCCGTATCTCACGCTCCCGTTGTCTCTCTCTCCTTGTCACTATCGACCTCGCTGACTCTTTTTTTGCTGGCTCTCTCTCTCTCTCTCTCTCTCTCGCTGTGTCTCATGAATATTCTAACCCGGTCCCTGTAAAGCTGTGAGGCCTGACCTGCTGTAACTATAATATCATTGTCAGTGTTTGTCTCAAACAACCAGGACTTAGTAACGATGTGTGTGTGTGTACGTTGAGGTGTCTGGCCCTGGCCCCAGCTCCTGTATATAGATGTCAATGTGTATTATGTTGTTACACTATATTCACTGTGTCTCTGTCTCTGTGTCCAGGCTGGGGAGCAATAATCTGGGAGATTCTGGAGTGAAGTCACTGTGTGAGGCTCTGAGGAACCCGGAGTGTAAAATACAGACACTGGAGTAAGTAACAGACTGTGTGAGAATATAATATCCCGAGTGTGAATTCCCCCGATATCTCAGTGTGTTATTGACACTGGCTGATCAGTTGGTATCAGCTGAATATTGTGTCAGGAATCAGTGTGACAGTGTGAGGCCATCAGCCATCTCAGTGATCATACACTGAACATGGATCAGCAAGGAAACTGCTGCCTCCCTCCCTCCCTCGCTCCCCACTCCCTCCCTCCCTCCCTCCCTCCCTCCCACGACAGCTGCCTCCCTCTCAACACAGCTCCCTCCTTCCATCCCACCCTCCCTCACCTCCTCCCTCCCTCCCTCACTCTCTCCCTATATCCCTCCCTCCTCCCTACTTACCTCCCTCCACCAGGTCACTCCCTCCCTCCCTCCCTCCCTCCCTCCACAACCTCCTTCCCTCCTACCCCCAGCTCACACCCTCCCTCTTCCAGCTCCTTCCCTCCCTCGCACATCACCCTCCCTCCACCAACTCAGTCGCTGCCTCCCCCAGCTCCCTCCCTCCCTCCCTCACTCACTCACTCACTCCCACTCCCCTCCCTCCCTCGCTCCCTCCCAACCTAACTCCCTCCCGCTCTCCTACTGCCCTCCCAACCTCAAACAGTCCCTACATCCCTCCCTCCAATTCTCCCCCCCTCCATCCCTCCTTCGCTCGCTCGCTCACTACGTCCCTGCCTCCGTCCCTCCGTCCCTTCCTCACTTCATCCCCCCTCCCCCTTCCTCACTCCATCCCCCCTCCCTCCTTCACTCCCTCCCTCCCTCACTCACTCCCTCCTCCTGCTCCGTCCCTCCCTCCTCAGCTCCCTCGCTTCTTCCCCAGCTCCGTCCCTCCCTCCCTCCCTCCCTCCCTCCATCCCTCTCTCCTTCCCTCCCTTCTTTCCTCCTTGCCTCCTTCCCTCACACCCTCCCTTCCTCCATCCCTCCCTACTCCCTCCTTCCCTCCCTACCCCAGCTCACTCCGTCCCTCCCCCAGCTCCCTCCCCCAGCTCCCTCCTGCACTAACTCCCTAACTCCCTCCCTCCCTCCCTCACTCTCTTCCTCTCTCCCTATATGCCTCCCTCCTCCCTACTTACCTCCCTCCACCAGCTCCCTCCCTCCTTCCCTCCCCAAGCTCCTTCTCTCCTTCCCCCAGCTCACACCCTCCCTCTTCCAGTTCCTTCCCTCCCTCCCCCATCACCCTCCCTCCAGCAGCTCAGTCCCTGCCTCCCCCACCTCCCTCCCTACCTCCCACCCTCTCTCCATCCCGCCCTCCCTCACTCCCTCTCCCCTCCCTGCCTCACTCCCTACCGCCCGAACTCCCTCCCGCCCTCCCTACTTCCAACTCAACCTCCAACACTCCCTACCTAACTCCCTCCCATTCTCCCTCCCTCCATCCCTCCTTCGCTCGCTCACAACGTCCCTGCCTCGGTCCCTCCGTCCCTTCCTCACTCCATCCCCCCTCCCTTCCTCCCTCCCTTCTTCACTCACACACTCACTCACTCACTCACTCACTCCACCAGCACCATCCCTCCCTCCTCCTGTTCCATCCCTCCCTCCTCAGCTCCCTCGCTTCTTCCCCAGCTCCATCCCTCCCTCCCTCCCTCCCTCGCTCCGTCCCTCCCTCCATCCTTCCCTCCCTCCCTTCCTCACTCTCTTCCTCTCTCCCTATATGCCTCCCTCCTCCCTACTTACCACCCTCCACCAGCTCCCTCCCTCCATCCCTCCCCAAGCTGCTTCTCTCCTTCCCCCAGCTCACACCCTCCCTCTTCCAGCTCCTTCCCTCCCTCCCCCATCACCTTCCCTCCAGCAGCTCAGTCCCTGCCTCCCCCAGCTCCCTCCCTCCCTACCTCCCTCCCTCCCTTCTTTGCTCCCTCCCTCTCTCTCCCCTCGCTCCCTCACTCAGTCCCTCGCTCCCTCCTGACCTAACTCAATCCCGCCCTCCCTACTTCCCTCCCTACCTCCCTCCCTCCCATTCTCCCTCCCTCCATCCCTCCTGACCTAACTCAATCCCGCCCTCCCTACTTCCCTCCCTACCTCCCTCCCTCCCATTCTCCCTCCCTCCATCCCTCCTTCCCTTGCTCGCTCCCTATGTCCCTCCCTCCATCCCTCCATCCCCCCTCACTCCCTCCCTCCATTCCTCCCTCACTCCCTCACTCACAGTCACTCACTCATTCACTCACTCACTCCATCAGCACCGTCCGTCCCTCCCTCCTCCAGCTCCGTCCCTCCCTCCTCCAGCTCCGTCCCTCCCTCCTCATCTAACTCGCTTCTTCCCTCCCTCCCTTTCTCCGTCCCTCCCTCCCATCCCTCCCTCGCTTACTCACTCACACACTCACTCACTCACTCACTCACTCATTCACTCCCTCCCTCTCTCCCTCCAGCCCTCCCTCTCTCCCTCCATCCCTCCCTCCCTCCCTCCCCCCACTCCGTCTCTCTCAACACAGCTCCCTCACTCTCTCCCTATATCCCTCCTTCCTCCCTACTTACCTCCCTACACCAGCTCCCCCCCTCCCTCCCTCCCCAAGCTCCTTCCCTCCTTCCCCCCTCTCGCACCCTCCCTCTTCCAGTTCCTTCCCTCCCTCCCCCATCAGCCTCCCTCCCCCAGCTCTCTCCCTCCCTCCCTCCCTCCCTCCCTCCCTCCCTCCCTCCCTCCCTCCCCCAGCTCTCTCCCTCCATCCCTCCCTCCCCCAACTCTCTCCCTCCCTCCCTCCCTCCCCCAGCTCTCTCCCTCCCTCCTTCCCTCGCTCACTCCCTCTCCCCTCCCTCCCTCGCTCCCTACCGTCCTAACTCCCTCCCTACTTCCCTTTCCAACCTCCAACCCTCCCTACCTCCCTCCCTCCCATTCTCCCTCCCTCCATCCCTCCTTCGCTCGCTCGCTCGCTCACTACGTCACTCTCTCTGTCCCTTCGCCCTCCCTCCCCCACTCCATCCCCCCTCCCTCCCTCCCTCCCTCGCTCCGTCCTTCACTCCATCCTTCCCTCCCTCCCTCAGTCTCTCCCTCTCTCCCTCAGTCTCTCCCTCTCTCCCTATATGCCTCCCTCCTCCCTACTTTCCTCCCTCCTCCCTACTTTCCTCCCTCCCCAAACTCCTTTCCTCCTTCCCCCAGCTCACACCCTCCTTATTCCAGCTCGTTCCCTTCCTCCAGCATCACAATTCCTTCACCAGCTCAGCCCCTGCCTCCACCAGCTCCCTCCCTCCCTCCCTCCCTCCCTCTCTCCCTCCCTCCCTTCTTCGCTGCCTCCCTCCCTCCCTCTCCCCTCGCTCTCTCCCTCCGTCCCTCGATCCCTCCCGACCTAACTCACTCCCACCCTCCCTACATCCCTCCCAACCTCCCGCCCTCCATACCTTCCTCCCTCCCTCCCATTCTCCCTCCCTTCATCCGTCCTTCCCTCGCTCGCTCGCTACGCCCCTCCCTCAGTCCTTCCGTGCCTCCATCCCCCCTCTCTCTCCCTCACTCACTCAATCACTCACTCATTCACCTCCTCACTCTACCAGCGCCGTCCCTCCCTCCTCCAGCTCCGTCCCTCCCACCTCAGCTAACTCGCTTCCTCCCTCCCTCCCTCCCTCCCTCCCTCTCTCCCTCCCAATATCATACCCTCCCGACCTCCGTCACTCCCTCCCATTCTCCCTCCATCACATTCTCCCTCCCTCTATCCCACCCTCCCTCCCTCCCTCCTCCTTCCCTCACTCCCACAGATCCCTCCCTCCCACCCCCAGCTACCTCCCCCAGCTCCCTCCCTTCCTCCTAATCTCCCTCCCTCCCTCTCCCAGCTCCGGGACTCCCTCCACCAGGTCCGTACCTCCCTCCCACAGCTCATCCCACGTTCCCCAGCTCCCTCGCTCCCACCCTCGCTCCCTCCCTCCAACAAACCCTCCATCCCTCCATACTTCGCTCCCTCCCCCAGCTCCCTCCCTCCCACAGCTCCTCCCACGTTCCCCAGCTCCCTCTCTCCCTCCCTCCCTCCCACCCTCGCTCCCTCCCTCCCACACATCCTCCCTCCCTCCCTCCCTCCCTCCAACCCACCCTCCCCAGCTACCTCCAAACCTCCCTATCTCCCTCCATCCCTCCCAACCTCCCTATCTACCTCCATTACTCCCTCCCTCCCTCCCTCCCACTCTCATTCCCTCCCTCCCTCACAACCTCCCACCCTCCCGTCCCCCCTACCACCCATTCTCCCTCCATTCCATTCTCCCTCCCTCCCTCCCTCCCTCCCTCCCTCCCTCCCTCGGTCGCTCGCTCGCTCGCTACGTCCCTCCCTTCCTCCATCCCATCCTCCCTCCCTCCCTGCCTCTCTCCCTCCCTCCCTGCCTCTCTCCCTCCCTGCCTCTCTCCCTCCCTACCTGCCTCCCACACTCCCTCCCTCTCTCCCTCCCTCCCTCCAACTCTCCCTCCCTCCAACTCTCCCTCCCTCCATCCGTCCAACTCTTCCTCCCTCCATCCCTCCATCCCCACTCCCTCCGTCACTCCCTCCCAAACTTCCTCACTCCCTCCCTCCGTCCGTCCATCCCTCCCTCCCTCCCTACTAGCGCCCTCACTCCCTCCTCCAGCTCCCTCCATCCCTCCCACACTCCCTCCATTCTTCATTTCCCCTCCCTCCCTCTCGCCCTAACTCCCTCCCTCCCTCCCTTACTCCTTCCCTCCCTCCCACCCTCCCTTCCTCCCCCCCCTCCCTCACTCACTCACTCACTCACTCATTCACTCCCTCCCTCCCTACCTAACTGCCTCCCTCTCTCCCTCCCTCCCTCCTGCCCTCCCTCATTCCCTCCCTCACTTCCTCCCGCCCTCCCTGCCTTCCTCCAAACCTCCCTCGCGCTCATTATCCCTCCCTCCCTCTTTCCCTCCATTCTTCCATCCCCCCTCTCTCCCTCTTGCCCTAACTCCCTCCCTCCCTCCCTCCCTTACACCTTCCCTCCATCCCTCCCTCCCACCCTCCCTCCCTTCCTCCCTCACTCATTCACTCCCTCCCTCCCTAGCTAACTCCCGCCCAACTCCTTCCCACCCCTCCCAACTCTCTCCGCTCTCTCTACCCTGCCCCCTGTCACTTGCTCGTGTCCCGATCTGTCTGTTCAGCGCCTTGGGCTATTCTCCTGACGTGAATGGCGCACCACACGTGTAATTGTGTTGCTGTTGTCTCTCTCTCGCTGTCTCCCACTCTCTCTCTGACTTTCTCTCCCTCTCTTTCACTCTCTCACTGACTCTCTCTATCTCTCTGTCATTCTCTCCATCGCTGTCTCTCTCGCTTTCACTGAACCTCTTTCTCCCTGACTTTCTCTCTCTCTGACTCTCTCTTTTACTGACTCTCTATCTAACTCTCTCTCTCATTGATTTTATCTCTTTCTCGCTGTCTCACTCTCTCTAACTCTCTCCATGAGACTCTCTCTCGCTGTCCCACTCGCTGACTTTCTCTCTCTGTGATTCTCTCCCGGTGACTTTCTCTCACTCTCTCTTTGTCACTCTCTAAGGGTCTCTCTCTCTGTCTCTCTCTCTCTCTCTCTCGCGGTCTCTCACTCTATCGCTTGCTGTCTCTGTCTCTCACTGACTCTCTCTCTCTCTGACCCTCTCTCTCTCTCTCTCTGTCTCTCTCGCTGTCGCTCTCTCTATCTCTCTCTCTCTGTCAGTCTTACTCTCTCTCTGACACACTCTTTCTCACTGACTTTCTCTCTCTCTCTCTCTTTCGCTGTCTCTGACTCTCTCGCTGTCTCTATCTCACTGACTTTCTCTCTCTCGATGTCTCTGCATCTCTCGCTGTCTGTCTCTCGCTGACTCTCTCAGTGACTTTCTCTCTCACTGACGTTCTCTCTCTCACGGTCTCTCACTGACTCCCTCCATCTCTTGTTGTCTGTGTCTCTCCCAATCTCTCTGACTTTCTCTCTCTCTGACTCACTTACTTTCTCTCTCACTGATTCTCTCACACTGTCTCGCTGTCTCTCACTCTCTCACTTACATTCTCTCTCTCTCTCTCTCTCTCTCCGTGTCTCTTACTCTCGCTGACTTTCTCTCTCACTGATTTTCCCTCTCTTTCTCGCTGTCCTCCTGTGTCTCGCTGTCTCTCTCGCACTGTCTCTCACTCGCTGCCGCTCACTCTCTCGCGGACTCTCCCTCCCGCTCTCTCTCTCTCTGTCTCTGACTCTCTCTCCCTGTCTCTCTCTCAAGCTGCCTTCCACACTCTCTCTGACTTTCTCTCTCTCTTGCAGTCTCTCACTCCTCGCTGCCTCTCTCTCTCTCTGACTCTCCCTCTCTCTTGCTGTCTCAATCTCTTTCTGAATCTCTCTTTCCACGTCTCTCTCTGACTCCCTCTCTCTCTCTCTCGCTGTATCTCACGCTCCCGTTGCCTCTCTCTCCTTGTCACTCGCTGTCTCTCTCTCTCTCTCTCTCCCTCTCTCGCTGTATCTCACGCTCCCGTTGTCTCTCTCTCCTTGTCACTCACGACCTCGCTGACTCTCTCTCTCTCTCTCTCTGTCTCTCTCTCTCTCTCGCTGTATCTCATGAATATTCTAACCCGGTCCCTGTAAAGCTGTGAGGCCTGACCTGCTGTAACTATAATATCAAAGTCAGTGTTTGTCTGAACCAACCAGGACTTAGTAACGATATGTGTGTGTGTACGTTCAGGTGTCTGGCCCTGGCCCCAGCTCCTGTATATAGATGTCAATGTGTATTGTATTGTTACACTATATTCACTGTGTCTCTGTCTCTGTGTCCAGGCTGGGGGGCAATAATCTGGGAGATTCTGGAGTGAAGTCACTGTGTGAGGCTCTGAGGAACCCGGAGTGTAAAATACAGACACTGGGGTAAGTAACAAACTGTGTGAGAATATAATATCCCCAGTGTGAATTCCCCCGATATCTCAGTGTGTTATTGACACTGGCTGATCAGTTGGTATCAGCTGAATATTGTGTCAGGAATCAGTGTGACAGTGTGAGGCCATCAGCCATCTCAGTGATCACACAGTAAACATGGATTAGCAAGGAATCTGCTCCATCACTCCCTCCCACCACAGCTCCCTCTTTCTCAACACAGCTCCCTCCTTCCATCCCACCCTCCCTCACCTCCTCCCTCCCTCCCTCACTCCTTCTCTCCCTATATCCCTCCCTCCCTACTTACCTCCCTCCACCAGCTCACTCCCTCCCTCCCTCCCCAAGCTCCTTCCCTCCTACCCCCCAGCTCACACCCTCCCTCTTCCAGCTCCCTCGCACATCACCCTCCCTCCACTAGCTCAGTGCCTCCCTCCTCCAGCTCCCTCCCTCCCTCCCTCTCCCCTCCAACCCTCCCTCCCTCGTTCCCTCCCGATCTACCTCGCTCCCGCCCTCCCAACTTCCCTCCCTACCTCCCACCCTCCCTACTTCCCTCCCTCCCATTCTCCCTCCCTCCTTCCCTCACTCGCTTGCTACGTCCCTCCCTCTGTCCCTCCGTCCCTCCCTCCATCCCCCCTCCCTCCCTCCACCCCCCCTCCCTCCCTCACTCACTCACTCACTCACTCCCTCTCCCCTCCAACCCTCCCTCCCTCGTTCCCTCCCGATCTACCTCGCTCTGCCCTCCCAACTTCCCTCCCTACCTCCCACCCTCCCTACTTCCCTCCCTCCCATTCTCCCTCCCTCCATCCCTCCTTCCCTCACTCGCTTGCTACGTCCCTCCCTCTGTCCCTCCGTCCCTCCCTCCATCCCCCTGCCCTCCCTCACTCACTCACTCATTCATTCACTCACTCCACCAGCGCCGTCCCTCCATCCTCCAGGTCCGTCCCTCCCTCATCAGCTAACTTGCTTCTTCCCTCCCTCCCTCCCTCCCTACCTCCCTACCTCCCTACCTCCCTCCTTCCCCCAGCTCGCTCCCTCCCTCCATCCCTCCCTCCCTCCCTCACTCACTCACTCACTCACTCACTCCCTCTCCCCTCCATCGCTCCCTCCCTCCCTCGTTCCCTCCCGACCTACCTTGCTCCCGCCTTCCCTACTTCTCTCCCTACCTCCCAACCTCCCTACTTCCCTCCCTCCCATTCTCCCTCCCTCCATCCCTCCTTCCCTCACTCGCTTGCTACGTCCCTCCCTCTGTCCCTCCGTCCCTCCCTCCATCCCCCCCGCCCTCCCTCACTCACTCACTCATTCATTCACTCACTCCACCAGCGCCGTCCCTCCATCCTCCAGGTCCGTCCCTCCCTCATCAGCTAACTTGCTTCTTCCCTCCCTCCCTCCCTCCGTCCCTCCATCCCACCCTCCATCCGCCCTACTTCACTCCCTCCCTCCCTCCCCCCACTCCTTCCCTCTCAACACAGCTCGATCACACACTCCCTCACACCACCCCTCCCTCCCTCCCTCCCTCCCTCCCTCCCTCACTCACTCACTCACTCACTCACTCACTCACTCACTCACTCTCTCTCCCGCTATCCCTCTATCCTCCCTCCTCCCTACTTAACTCCCTACAGCAGCTCCCTCCCTCCCTCCCTCCCTCCCTCCCTCCCCACGCTCCTTCCTTCATTCCCCCAGCTCCCACCCTCCCTCTTCCAGCTGCTTCTCTCCGTCCCCCATCACCCTCCCTCCACCAGCTCAGTCCCTGCCTCCCCCAGCTCCCTCCCTCACTCTCTCCCTCTCTCCCTATATGCCTCCCTCCTCCCTACTTACCACCCTCCACCAGCTCCCTCCCTCCCTACCTCCCTCCCTCCCTTCTTTCCTCCCTCCCTCTCTCTCCCCTCGCTCCCTCACTCAGTCCCTCGCTCCCTCCTGACCTAACTCAATCCCGCCCTCCCTACTTCCCTCCCAACCTACCACCCTCCCTACCTCCCTCCCTCCCGTTCTCCCTCCCTCCATCCCTCCTTCCCTTGCTCGCTCGCTATGTCCCTCCCTCCGTCCCTCCATCCCCCCTCACTCCCTCCCTCACACCCTCCCTCCATTCCTCCCTCACTCCCTCACTCACTCAGTCACTCACTCATTCACTCACTCACTCCATCAGCACCGTCCCTCCCTCCTCCAGCTCCGTCCCTCCCTCCTCATCTAACTCGCTTCTTCCCTCCCTCCCTCTCTCCGTCCCTCCCTCCCACCCTCCCTCGCTCCCTCCCTTACTGACTCACTCACTCACTCACTCACTCACTCACACACTCATTCATTCACTCCCTCCCTCTCTCCCTCCAGCCCTCCCTCTCTCCCTCCAGCCCTCCCTCCCTCCCTCCCCCCACTCCGTCTCTCTCAACACAGCTCCCTCCCTCCCTCCTCACTCTCTCCCTCTCTCCCTATATCCCTCCTTCCTCCCTACTTACCTCCCTACACCAGCTCCCCCCCTCCCTCCCTCCCCAAGCTCCTTCCCTCCTTCCCCCCGCTCGCACCCTCCCTCTTCCAGTTCCTTCCCTCCCTCCCCCATCAGCCTCCCTCCCCCAGCTCTCTCCCTCCCTGCCTCCCTCCCCCAGCTCTCTCCCTCCCTCCCTCCCCCAGCTCTCTCCCTCCCTCCCTCGCTCACTCCCTCTCCCCTCCCTCCCTCGCTCCCTACCGTCCTAACTCCCTCCCTCCCTACTTCCCTTTCCAACCTCCAACCCTCCCTAACTCCCTCCCTCCCATTCTCCCTCCCTTCCATCCCTCCTTCGCTCGCTCACTACGTCACTCTCTCTGTCCCTTCGCCCTCCCTCCCCCACTCCATCCCCCCTCCCTCCCTCGCTCCGTCCTTCACTCCATCCTTCCCTCCATCCTTCACTCCATCCTTCCCTCCCTCCCTCCCTCACTCTCTCCCTCTTTCCCTACTTTCCTCCCTCCTCCCTACTTTCCTCCCTCCTCCCTACTTTCCTCCCTCCACCAACTCCCTGCCTCCCTCCCTCCCCCAAACTCCTTTCCTCCTTCCCCCAGCTCACACCCTCCTTATTCCAGCTCCTTCCCTCCCTCCAGCATCACACTTCCTTCACCAGCTCAGCCCCTGCCTCCACCAGCTCCCTCCCTCCCTCCCTCCCTCCCTCTCTCTCTCCCTCCCTCCCTCCCTCCCTCTCTCTCTCCCTCCCTCCCTCCCTCCCTTCTTCGCTGCCTCCCTCCCTCCCTCCCTCTCCCCTCGCTCTCTCCCTCCGTCCCTCGATCCCTCCCGACCTAACTCACTCCCACCCTCCCTACATCCCTCCCAACCTCCCGCCCTCCATACCTCCCTCCCAACCTCCCTCCCTCCCTCCCATTCTCCCTCCCTTCATCCGTCCTTCCCTCGCTCGCTCGCTACGCCCCTACCTCAGTCCTTCCGTGCCTCCATCCCCCCTCTCTCCCTCACTCACTCAATCACTCACTCATTCACTCACTCACTCTACCAGCGCCGTCCCTCCCTCCTCCAGCTCCGTCCCTCCTACCTCAGCTAACTCGCTTCCTCCCTCCCTCCCTCCCTCCCTCCCTCCCTCCCTCCCTCCCTCCCTCCCTCCCTCCCTCCCTCCCTCCCTCCCTCCCTCCCTCCCTCCCTCCCTCCCTCCCTCCCTCCCTCTCTCTCCCTCCCTCTCTCCCTCCCTCTCTCCCTCCCAATATCATCCCCTCCCGACCTCCGTCACTCCCTCCCATTCTCCCTCCATCACATTCTCCCTCCCTCTATCCTACCCTCCCTCCCTCCCTCCTCCTTCCCTCACTCCCACAGATCCCTCCCTCCCACCTCCAGCTACCTCCGCCAGCTCCCTCCCTCCCTCCTAATCTCCCTCCCTCCCTCTCCCAGCTCCGGGACTCCCTCCACCAGGTCCGTACCTCCCTCCCACAGCTCATCCCACGTTCCCCAGCTCCGTCCCTCCCCCCCCTCGCTCCCACCCTCGCTCCCTCTCTCCAACAAACCCTCCATCCCTCCCTACTTCGCTCCCTCCCCCAGCTTCCTCCCTTCCACAGCTCCTCCCACGTTCCCCAGCTCCCTCTCTCCCTCCCTCACTCCCTCGGTCGCTCGCTCGCTAAGTCCCTCCCTTCCTCCATCCCACCCTCCCTCCCTCCCTCCCTGCCTCTCTCCCTCCCTCCCTGCCTCTCTCCCTCCCTACCTGCCTCCCACACTCCCTCCCACTCTCCCTCCCTCCCTCCCTCCATCCCTCCCTCCAACTCTCCCTCCCTCCATCCCTCCCTCCATCCCTCCATCCCCACTCCCTCCGTCACTCCCTCCCAAACTTCCTCACTCCCTCCCTCCGTCCGTCCATCTCTCCCTCCTTCCCTACTAGCGCCCTCACTCCCTCCTCCAGCTCCCTCCATCCCTCCCACACTCCCTCCATTCTTCATTTCCCCTCCCTCCCTCTCGACCTATCTCCCTCCCTCCCTTACTCCTTCCCTCCCTCCCACCCTCCCTTCCTCCCCCCCCCCTCCCTCACTCACTCACTCACTCACTCCCTCCCTACCTAACTGCCTCCCTCTCTCCCTCCCTCCTGCCCTCCCTCATTCCCTCCCTCCCTCCCTCCTGCCCTCCCTCATTCCCTCCCTCACTTCCTCCCGCCCTCCCTCCCTTCCTCCAAACCTCCCTCGCGCTCATTATCCCTCCCTCCCTCCCTCCTTCCCTCCATCCTCCCTCCCTCCTTCCCTCCATTCTTCCATCCCCCCTCTCTCCCTCTTGCCCTAACTCCCTCCCTCCCTCCCTCCCTTACACCTTCCCTCCATCCCTCCCTCCCACCCTCCCTCCCTTCCTCCCTCACTCATTCACTCCCTCCCTCCCTACCTAACTCCTCCCATCTCCTTCCCTCCCCTCCCAGCTCTCTCCGCTCTCTCTACCCTGCCCCATTTCACTTGCTCGTGTCCCGATCTGTCTGTTCAGCGCCTTGGGCTATTCTCCTGACGTGAATGGCGCACCACACGTGTAATTGTGTTGCTGTTGTCTCTCTCTCGCTGTCTCCCACTCTCTCTCTGACTTTCTCTCCCTCTCTTTCACTCTCTCACTGACTCTCTCTATCTCGCTGTCACTCTCTCCATCGCTGTCTCTCTCGCTTTCACTGAACCTCTTTCTCCCTGACTTTCTCTCTCTCTGACTCTCTCTCTTTTACTGACTCTCTATCTAACTCTCTCTCTCATTGATTTTATCTCTTTCTCGCTGTCTCACTCTCTCTAACTCTCTCCATGAGACTCTCTCTCTATCTGTCCCACTCGCTGACTTTCTCTCTCTGTGATTCTCTCCCGGTGACTTTCTCTCACTCTCTCGTTGTCTCTATCTCGCACTCTCTCTCTCTCTCTCTCTCTCGCGGTCTCTCACTCTATCGCTCGCTGTCTCTGTCTCTCACTGACTCTCTCTCTCTCTCTGACCCTCTCTCTCTCTCTCGCTGTCTCTCTCGCTGTCGCTCTCTCTCTGTCAGTCTTGCTCTCTCTCTGACAAACTCTTTCTCACTGACTTTCTCTCTCTCTCTCTTTCGCTGTCTCTGCATCACTCGCTGTCTCTCTCTCACTGATTTTCTCTCTCTCTCTCTCCCTCTCGATGTCTCTGCGTCTCTCGTTGTCTGTCTCTCGCTGACTCTCTCGGTGACTTTCTCTCTCACTGACGTTCTCTCTCTCACGGTCTCTCACTGACTCCCTCCATCTCTTGTTGTCTGTGTCTCTCCCAATCTCTCTGACTTTCTCTCTCTCTGACTCACTTTTACTTTCTCTCTCACTGATTCTCTCACACTGTCTCGCTGTCTCTCACTCTCTCACTTACATTCTCTCTCTCTCTCTCTCCGAGTCTCTTACTCTCGCTGACTTTCTCTCTCACTGATTTTCCCTCTCTTTCTCGCTGTCCTTCTGTGTCTCGCTGTCTCTCTCTCACTGTCTCTCATTCGCTGCCGCTCACTCTCTCGCGGACTCTCCCTCCCTCCGGCTCTCTCTCTCGCTGTCTCTCTCTCTCTCTCTCTCCCCCGCTCTCTCTCTCTCTGTCTCTCTGTCTCTCCCTGTCTCTCTATCTGACTCTCTCTCAAGCTGCCTTCCACACTCTCTCTGACTTTCTCTCTCTCTTGCAGTCTCTCACTCCCCGCTGCCTCTCTCTCTCTCTGACTCTCCCTGTCTCCTGCTGTCTCTCAATCTCTTTCTGAATCTCTCTTTCCACGTCTCTCTCTGACTCCCTCGCCCTCTCTCTCTGTATCTCACGCTCCTGTTGTCTCTCTCTCCTTGTCACTCACGACCTCGCTGACTCTCTCTCTCTCACTCTCTCTCTCTCTCTCGCTGTATCTCATGAATATTCTAACCCGGTCCCTGTAAAGCTGTGAGGCCTGACCTGCTGTAACTATAATATCATTGTCAGTGTTTGTCTGAACCAACCAGGACTTAGTAATGATGTGTGTGTGTGTGCGTTCAGGTGTCTGGCCCTGGCACCAGCTCCTGTATATAGATGTCAATGTGTATTGTATTGTTACACTATATTCACTGTGTCTCTGTCTCTGTGTCCAGGCTGGGGGGCAATAATCTGGGAGATTCTGGAGTGAAGTCACTGTGTGAGGCTCTGGGGAACCCGGAGTGTAAAATACAGACACTGGTGTAAGTAACAGACTGTGTGAGAATATAATATCCCCAGTGTGAATTCCCCCGATATCTCAGTGTGTTGTTGACACTGGCTGATCAGTTGGTATCAGCTGAATATTGTGTCAGGAATCAGCGTGACAGTGTGAGGCCATCAGCCATCTCAGTGATCACACACTAAACATGGAATAGCAAGGAATCTGCTCCCTCCCTCCCTCCTCCCCTCCCCACTCCCTCCCTCCCTCCCTCCAACCCTCCTTCCCGCCCTCCGCTCCGCTCTCCCTCCGCCATTCCCTAAATCGCTCCATCACCCTCTCCAGTTCTCCCTCGCCCAGCTCGCTCCCTCCCTCCCTCCCTCCCTCCCTCCCTCACTCCCTCCCTTTCCATCTCTCCCTACCCCCAGTTCTCTCCATCCCAATCTCTTTCCCAATTAACCCCACTCCATCTCCCATTCTTATTTCTCCCCCAGCTCACTCCCTGCCCCACTCACTACTATTCTTTCCCTCTATCTCTCACCAATCTCACTCCCCCCCCCCTTCCTCAGCTCCCCCCTCCCGAAGCTCCCTCCTTCACTCTATCTCTCACTTCTTCTCCACCTGCTCACGTCCTCCCTTTCTCTCCCTGCCTCCCACTCTCTCCCAGCTCCTTCGCTGACTCCTTCCCCCAGCCCCCTCCCTCTCCCACTCCCCAGCTACCTACATAGCTCCCTGTCTCCCCATCTCCCTCGCTCCCCACTTCTCTCCCCCTCTCCCACCGACTCTCTCCTTTCCATAGATCTCTCCCTTCACCAGCTCTTCCCCCACCCGTCCCCTCTCACCCAGCTCCCTCAGTACAACAGCTACCTCCCTCCTCCCCTCCCCAACAGCTCTCTGCTACTGCCCTCCGCTGTTCCCTCCCTCCCTCCACCCCTCCCTCCCTCCATCACCCCCTGCCCCACCATCCTCCCTCTATTCCCTCACTCTGTCTCTCCCCCAGCTCCCTTCCTTCCTCCCTCTCTGGCCGGGCTCCCTCCCTCCCCACCCGCCATCGGTCTACTCTCTCCCCTCCCAACTCTCTTCATCCCCTCCCAACTCTCTCCTTCCCGTCCCAACTGTCTCCACTTCCAACTTTCTCCGTCCCCTCCTAAATCTCTCCCTCCTTTCCCAACTCTCTCCCTCCGGTCATCACTATCTCCCTCCCCTCCCAACTCCTTCCCTCCTCTCCCATCTCCTTCCCTCCCCTCCCAACTCTCTCCGCTCTCTCTACCCTGCCCCCTGTCACTTGCTCGTGTCCCGATCTGTCTGTTCAGCGCCTTGGGCTATTCTCCTGACGTGAATGGTGCACCACACGTGTAATTGTGTTGCTGTTGTCTCTCTCTCGCTGTCTCCCACTCTCTCTCTGACTTTCTCTCCCTCTCTTTCACTCTCTCACTGACTCTCTCTATCTCGCTGTCACTCTCTCCATCGCTGTCTCTCTCGCTTTCACTGAACCTCTTTCTCCCTGACTTTCTCTCTCTCTGACTCTCTCTCTTTTACTGACTCTCTATCTAACTCTCTCTCTCACTGATTTTATCTCTTTCTCGCTGTCTCACTCTCTCTAACTCTCTCCATGAGACTCTCTCTTGCTGTCCCTCTCGCTGAATTTCTCTCTCTGTGATTCTCTCCCGGTGACTTTCTCTCCCTCTCTCGTTGTCTCTCTCTCACGGTCTCTCTCTCTCTCTCTCTCTCTCGCGGTCTCTCACTCTATCGGTCGCTGTCTCTGACTCTCACTGACACTCTCTCTCTCGCTGTCAGTCTTACTCTCTCTCTCGCTGTCAGTCTTACTCTCTCTCTGACACACTCTTTCTCACTGACTTTCTCTCTCTCTCTCTCTCTCTCTCTCTCTCTCTTTCTCTCTCTCTGACTCTCTCACTGTCTCTATCTCACTGTCTCTATCTCACTGGTTTTCTCTCTCACACACTGAACATGGATTAGCAAGGAATCTGCTCCCTCCCTCCCTCCCCCCGCCATTCCCTATA